>JBBMKA010069519.1:0-16013 GCA_037833695.1 Sechiopsis laciniata | reverse complement strand
AATTGAACATTTGAAAGTCCAGGGACCAAAATGGAATAAAGATGAAAGTCGAGGGACCAAAATGGTATTTTAACCAACTATTTTTTAAAAGATAAAATAATAAAAACTATGATTTAAGAACTTTTATTATTTTCGCAACAGTGCATTTTATTTTAAAGTTCAAGATTGCATAACCAATTTGGCCGTACCGTACGATCAGAAGTTCCAAACGGTACCTTAATACATGATTCTTCGACAAGTCTTTAGTTTCCTTCCATAGAAACCCCATAATTATTTATTTATTATTATTATTTTTTTAGGAATGTAATAATAAAGTGTTAAAATTAACGAACTAATAATCATGCATACTCAAATTTGTAATACTAGTTTGAAAACATGAATCAAATTTAAGATTTTTATTTTAATTCAACAATAACTATTGTTCTTATTAATAAAAATCTACTTAGTTTAGATTGACTTATTATTTTATAGAATGGATAATTATGTGTTAGAATCTAACAAACACTTATAACAAATATGAGTTTGAGGCATATTATATAATATTATGATCGGTGATTTAAATGTCTCGATAAATATAGTTTTTTTATATGTTTGTTTGTAGGATTTAAATATTATATTTTCTAATATATGTATATATAGGATCAAAACGATAAAAAAAATATAAAAAAAATTTAGATTCCTTCTTTAAAAATTTTGTTAAACTAAAAAAAATCATATTATTTTTAATATATATTTTTTTAATTTAAAAGGACTAATTATTAGATTTTTTGTGATTGAAAATATATTTATTGTACCAGTTTTTATTTTAAAGCCAACCTCGTATACCAGTCCAACTATACTTACTTTTTAAATCTAGTTTTTTTTTTTTACTTTTTAAATCTAGTTTATATGTATTTTTATCCAAGAAAATTAATTATTTAGTTTTTTTAAAAAAGTAAATACCTACGAAATAAACGTGAGTTTTCTTTTCATTCCCAAATTTCATCTCAAAGGCGGTGACAAGAAAATGGCGTTTATTCAATAACAAATTACTAAAAGAAACAAAACTGTTACCAAAAACTCAAATTTGTAGTTTTTTCGTTTTTTTTTTTTTTTTGGCTTCAGTTCGAGCTGTGGATCCGGACATAGAAATGTTGCAAAGTTATGGCTAGTGTTTAACAAATGCTTGGTGTAAAAAAAACGTAGGAAAAATTATTTATTTTGGTTATTAAATTTCAAAATTGAAGATACTTACTAAATAGTGTTTATATGTTTTTTTTTTGTAGTTTACTTTTATACTTATTATATTTTAAAACTTAAATTCACATGAAAACAAAAATAATCAATTTATCAATATATTGTAATATAAAATTAGTCTAATCATCATTTTGTCAATATTACATTGTGCAATTGATAATTTTGTTTTTCAAAAATAAAAAATGAACATTATTAAAATGTCATGAATAAAAATTTTAATTTTGAAATATAAAAACTAAATGGAATTAGATTCCAAACCTATGACTAAAAATGTATTTTTCTAAAAAAAAAAACATATAATTAATTTTTTGAATTTTAAGAATGAAATCAAAGCTAAATACAAACATGTTATTTAAAAAAATTATATATTTAATAAAGTAAATTCAAATCTCAATAAAGTAGAAAAGATGCGACACTTTTTCCATGGTAGCTACCAACAATGGAAAAATCCACAAATGAAATAATTTCCAGTCATAACGAACAAAAAATAAAAACGCCAATTTATGTTCCGGTCTTCCCATGACGTATTAATTAATTAACTAATTGATTAAAGTTAATTAATTAATGACTCATACTTATTTTTCTTCTATATTTCTTTTTTACTCTAAAGAAAAAACTTCAATCGAGGAAGACCTTTCACATCTATCTATTGTATGTAGACTGTCTTTTTCCTTGGTTATCCCATCCTCCAAGTAAATAAATAGATACATGTTAAAATATTATTTTAAATTTTACATTTTAAATTCTATTTTGTTTTAGTCCTTTTATCTAAAACATTTAAAATGGACTTTTATGATAATTTAAAGTTCATATTAATTCAATCATTTTAATAAATGGAATGATGAAATATAAAAATATTTCTAAGGTAATTTTTGTAAGGATTTTATTCAATAAAAAACTTATCCCATGATTTTTATTTTATTTTTATTTCAACAGCAATTATAAGTATACAACTTACGGCCAACGAAAGTAGGAGCTTAGCATCAGTATATATCAAATGACTTAAAGTTATAACATCAAATCCTTTACCTCTAATTATTGTAAAATGAATAAAAATTGTCAAATGTCAAAAGAAGCATAACTCTAATTGCATTATGTATGACCTATTAACATAAATATTATTAAATGATATGGTTGGAGATAATCAGTTGAGACCTTCGCCCATGTTGAAAAAATGAGTTTTTTTAGACATAAAAAATGAAGAATTTTCAACAAGTTTAAATGATATATAAACTACTCTTTTTACTGTTAATGAGTTTTAAAGTGGAATCCTATATTATTTAATTTTATATTTTGATAATTAATAATTTCGTTAGTTTTTAAACTTAACTTTTGTATTTGTTGCTCATATAAATAAAATTATGTTTAAATAAAGTATAAAGACCATTCATCTATAATAAAATAAAAATAATTATTTTTTAGGTTAGAAAATTTGAATCCATAACTTATTATACTATTCTTATGGGTATAAGTCTCAAAAGTATAGAAATTATAAAAATATTTGAAGCCTAATGAAATTTAGAAAAAGAAAAACTGAATAATTTAGGAAAGCAATAGAGCAGAGGAAAATCCGCATAAAAAAGCACCTGAAAAAACAAAGGTAATTTACAAAACACAACAGTTTTTCATTTCATCTTCTCAACCCCGCCGTCTTTGCAGTTCCTATATATATATGTGTGTGTGTGTGGAATTATGCTTTCTCATAATTTTTGGGTTTAGATTAATTAAAATTATCCTTCTAATCTCAAAAAAATAAATAATAAATAATAAATAAAATTATCTTTTTTTAGAAAACACATGTAGAGGAACCATACTTAAAAAAGACATATGTAGCCTAATTAGATGTAATATTTTTTTATACAATAAAATCTATCAACAAAATAAAAAATATATATATTTATGTAGCATGAATGATACCACATTTAAAAAAGTTGAGTTATCTTACATATATTAAGGAAATTTTTTCTCTTTTTTAGTTAATTTTTATTTTTCTCACATCTATTTTTAATTTTTTTAATTCATATCATAATCCCTATTTTATTCCTTCACTATAATAATTATTTTCCATTTAAATACAGATAACCATTATTATTAATATTCATCTTTTTTTAATGTAATTGTTAATAAATTTTTTATATACTTACACTAATTATACGAAACATCATTATCCTCGTCAATAATTGAAAGTATGTACTCAGTACCTTCTATGAAGTACCAAAATTTGGTCACACCCATATACTATCGACCATAAAATAAAAATGAAAAACAAATTGAGTTGGTCAATTAGTCATAAGTTCAACAAAAAAAAGCAAGAAATTATAAATTTAATTTTTGATAATTACCTATCATAAAATTAATTTCACATGATTTTTCTTTTATAAACGTTGTCCGATCAAACTATTCTCATTTTAAAAAATAATGGTCAATCTTTTATAAAGACGGTGTAGTGGTTGAGCGCATGAGTGAGGCTGTGCTCCTCTTGAGATCTCGAGATTACTACCAAAACTAATTTCTCGGGTAATTACCAATTTTATTTTTAGTTGTATAATGTATTAGAGTTTATGGACGAACTAGTGATGCCGTGAGAAATAAAAAAAAATTGAATATATATTTATAAAAACTAAAAACAAAACAAGGGTGGTGGTATGTTTTTTGTGTTCATATATATCCAAGAATCCCCAACTCCCTTTTTGGGACCCTCAGTTTGTGTCTTTATCCACACCCTTTTTGTCTTTCTTTTTTCTTCTAATCTCCTTTTCTTCCCTCTTTTAACAACTTTTTATTTTTTCTTCATATGTCTTCCTCCTCCTCCTCCGGCGGCCGACGGCGGAGGACCGGCGGAGGTTTCGATGATCCTTCTCCTTCCCGCCGCCGTGCCTCCGACGAGGTTTGGCCGGAGCCATTTGTGGAAGCACTTGCCACTCAAGTCGCCATTGATGCTTCTCAATCTCTTGGCCGAATCCATGCTGCTGCTGCTCTTTCAAATCTTTTTCAGGTCACATTTTCTTTCTTTCTCTTTTTTTTTTTTAAAATTTTTGTAGATTGATAAAAATTACTTCTTTAACGTTTTCTTGATTTTTTTTTCTTTTTTTTTTTATACTTGTTTGAGTAGGGAAAGAATAATGGATTTTGTTATGACTAAAACAATGATAATCTCAATCATTTCACATGATCATAAGAAATATCTAAGGTTTGTAATATTGAGTTGGAACCCATGTTTTATAAGTCCTCACACATTCTAAAGTTTTGATCTTTTTCATTTGGGGTGTCATAATTTTTTGAATTTTATCTAAACTCTCAAAAGGGTTTTGTAAAAAAAAAAAAAAAACTCAATAAAAACTTTAGGGTTTGGAAGAATTTTGCATAAAAATAGTTCATGTGTACAAGTATGCCAAAACATTCTATAGATAGAAAAAAAAGTAAAGAGGGTATATCTAGTTCTTGAAAGGGATTGGTTTGAAATGGGTACAATTTAATAATTATTTATTTTCCTTATCTTGACATGTTATTGCAAGTCCTTTTCAATGTGAGGTTTTTGTATTTGAAAGAGAAATTTGGTATGTTTGGTTTGGCCTCTTTACTATACTACTTTATAATTATCTATTTTTGGGGCCCTTTGAATATCTCATGGAAAAGGGCTCTTTTGGTGTATAATTTGCCTTTTATAACCTTTTATGGCATGGATCTCTTTTCTGCTATATAAATCCTCTCTACTTTTTTTACTGAAAAACTTTATTTTTATTTTCCATTTTCTTTTTTTAATTTTTTGCTATCTAGGGCTCACTTTCAGCAAATCTATTCAAATGCCCTTGCTTGGGTTCTAACACTAGAATGAAAATAATGACTTTTGATACCACTTTAGAACACAAACAGTACCTACACATGTAACTGTAACATTTGCCATGTAATTTAAGGAAGAGAGAGATGAGCTATAGTTTAGTATACTGTCCTTTTTTTGTTATATTAACATTATTCTTGAATATCATATGCCATGCAAACCATATATGACTTATTATGCTACAAATATAACAAACATAACTTTGCAACATTTATCTTCATGTAAGACCATTATGAGTTATTTATTGGTTAAAAGTTCCTTGTGAAACTAAGAGCAAGTTAGTTCAATCCATAAATGCTGGTTTACTTTGAAATTAATTAATTACTATGAGTTTTCTTGACAATAAACTGCTTTGGGACTTTTTTTTTTTTTTTTGAAACCAACTGCTTTGGGACTTAAACACTCACAAATATAAAAATTTAATAATTTATATTATCATAGGTTAATCTAAGTGGTCAAATAAGAACATAAGAAATAATTTTGTGAGTCAACTTTGAACATTTTTGTAGGGAAAAATATGCTTTTAATCCCTAGGTTTAGGGTGTAGTTTCTATCAAACATTTTTACATCTTCAAGAAGTTCAATTTTAATTTATGTTATTTTAATAATGATAAATTTAGTCCATAAAAAAATCATTAGTTACGTGCCTAATATTGACTAAATTAATTTTAAATTTTACTGATTATTTTAATATTTATACAAAATAATAATTAAAAAGAAAATGAGTGTATAAAGAATTTCAAAAGATAAATATTATTGTAATGTAAAAAATAAAAGTGTTTGGTTTTGAAACATGCTAGAGACTAAAAATGTATTTATTTATTTTAAAGTCAAATTTCATAAATTTGACAATTTATGGGTGGTTATCTTGAAATTAAAAAAAAAAAAAAAAAAAAACCAGCCAACTAACGAGGAGGAGCAACAAAAGAAAAAGAAAAAAAATCATTGGGAGGGGTAGACTCCGCAGACAGGCAGGTCAAAGCTAGAAGAAACAGAGGTTTTTTTTTAATATTTTTTTTATGCGTGTGTTTATGTAAATGATTTTGTTAATGAGAGTTTGGTGGTTGCTTGAGGGTTTTGAATAAAAAAATATTAGTAAACGATGGTTTGGATAAAAAAATGTTACAACATAAAACTTTCGTTTGAATTGAAAAATTGTTAGTTGTTGTGTCATAGAACTTTCATTTGATATAAGGATTATGAATGGTTGAAGTTGAAGTAATATTATACCTAACTGGTTTGTGAGAACTGGTTTGTGAGAACTTATTAAGGTTTCATGAATGTTTGTATAAGAACTTTTCAACCTTCTTGTTAATCCAATCCTTGCTCAAACCTTCCAAAACTTTCTATCCAAACACTCCTAAATCATTTATTTTAATAGAAAAAAAAAGAGAAAAAGAAGAAAGATTCTATGCTTTTAAAGTGAAGAGGGATATGTTTACACCTTTCTTGGAAATGAAAATGAAATACTTTAGGGAAGCACGCTTTTGAATATCCCATGTTTTTTATAGCCTTTTCTCATTACAAAACCTAATGAATTTATATATTAGATATCTATCAATCATGAACATGGACCACAAAAATACAATTGAAATGGAAAAACAAAGGAAATGAAAGAGAAAAAGTGAGCTTTGTTTGTTTTGTATTTTGATGTGTACATTTTTTGGTTGTTCCTTCCAACTACTGACTGACAAAAAGTAAAGAAAAGATAGCAAATTGCAATGTTCAATCTGATGATAAAAAAGTGCATATCTTTGACCATTATGAACTTTGTATGAAGTAACCCTTTAGTTTTTTTTTCATATCAGTTCTTCAAGAATGATAAAAGAAGAGATGTCAGTAAAAATTGCTTCTTTTTGGCTGTTTAGTCTCTTCCATTTCAGACTCAGTCTTTGAGTTTTGGATGTTTTAAAATTATTTCCAATCAAGTTTTGTATCCTCTGCATGTGATTCCTGTGGGGTCTATAACTTTTTCCATTCACATGCTTAACATATATGTTCCCCTCTTGTTGTAATCATACTTCTTTGTACTTTGACATTTCTTGTCTATGATTGACTGCTTTTCTGCCATTTTGACTTTGGAGATGATATATTAATAACCTTTCTTTCTTTTGTTCCTTTGCAGGTGTGCTCCACGTGGCGTGCCGTGTCTCGGTCTGATTTGTTGTGGCAACGGTTGACTACTCGGATATGGGGTCGGAGTTTTCGTCTGCTCGACACATGGCGAGATGAATATGAGTATTGGCATGCTACGGCGTGCAACTTTCGTAGGCGTAGATATCTCCACACGAACCTCCAGTTTGACCAATCTGACGTGGATGAACCCAATGGTTTGATGTGTCGTTGCCTCGCCCTCTCCTCGCGTCACTTGGCATGTGGATTTGCGGATGGTGCTGTCCGCCTATTCGACCTTGCCACGCGCCTCCACGTCACGACGTTTCGCCCGCACCATCGCGACCGTCTTGGGCAATTCTCACGTGCTGTCTCTGGCATCATCATCATGGATGCCAGCCTTGTCTTCGCTAGCATCGACGGTGATGTCCACATTGGAATCATTGCTACAGACCCAACCGCTATATCCCCCACGCGCCGGGTCCATGAGGGCAATGTGATGAACAATGGTGTATTGGTGGATTTCGCCGGGTGCAACCGATGGTGGGTTGGACTCTATGCAGGAGTACCTGGCCGAGCGTTCCACATATGGGATGGGAACACTGAAGAGCTCGTGTTTGTTGGTGGGTCATTGACTGACCCAGAAGCCGTAACGGGGTGGCACATGCTAGCAGAGCCAATCGAGCAAGTAGGCAGAGTACGCGTGTCGAATTGGGAATCTGCAGTGGCGTGCACAAGCCTACAGCTCATGGTATTGGATTTGAGAAATCAAGAAGTGGTACTAAACGAGGAGGAAAATGGAGTGGTTAGAATAGTAACGTCTATGGATGTGAGCAATGAGAGATACATTGTGGTGGACGGGCAAGGCTTGGCTGTGGTACGAAGAGTGGACACAATGGAAGAAGTTTGTACGTTTTTAGTGACTGGGGCAGCTCAAAGAGGGGCAGTGGGCTGCATGAACAGAGGCTATGCAGTGATGAACTCCGGCGGGGCGATAAAGGTTTGGGAAGTCGAGCATGGACAGTTTCTGTACAGGTTTAGAGAGAGGATCGGGGCCGCCACAGCCATGGTCGCCAACGACCGATTCGTGGCAGCGTCGGGATTCGACACGAGATTACATTTGTGGGATTTTGGTGCATAACTAAACAATGGTAGCAGAGTAGATTAGGGGGGCCTTTTTTGGGGGGGTATGTGTACAGTTTGGAACATGTTGGATTTATGGCAGTGGTGGGGTTTATTGTCATTCCTTTTTGTTGGGATTTAGAAAAGGATTCATTGTTTGGAACAACTCATTTTAATTCTAATTCAAAGGGGCAATTATTATTGTTAATCGAGGTTTAAGGGGTAATTAATCATCATTATCATGATGTCTTTTTTGACTTCTTTGGTTTTGTTTGTCTTTACTTGCTGGTCGAATCAATTGGTTTGTGACAGTTTTCTCATAAGCTTCCAAACTTTTTTGTCTGCAGGTATTCTTTTGGTCAAATTTTGGCAACATTTCTATCAGACATTGATTCCTTTTTTTGGTTTTTGTTTCCTGTCACAGAGGAGTTTTATAATCATAAATATGGGACCTACAACTATTATAGTATATGACAATAACGAATAAACTTTCTCAAAGTCTTTTCTTTCTTGAACTTAGATATGGTACAAGGACA
This sequence comes from Sechiopsis laciniata, assembly GCA_037833695.1. NCBI lineage: Eukaryota > Viridiplantae > Streptophyta > Magnoliopsida > Cucurbitales > Cucurbitaceae > Sechiopsis > Sechiopsis laciniata. The sequence continues at coordinate 7,169 of JBBMKA010069519.1, read as the reverse complement.
AAATCTTTTAACTTGCATTAGTTCTTAGTGATGTCAAATTTTCACATCATTATGTTCTATTTTCATTATTGTACTTTGGAGATGGTTTTGTTTGGTTGAATGGTGTAGTTTATCAAGAACAGATAAACTTGAAACTGAGTTATTTCTATGCTATAAACGTGGGAATGATGATACATGAATAGAACTAAAATAGTAGTCAATGGGAATAAAATAAACTAAACTAGCAAGTAATCCACTAGCTGGAGTGTACGATGGTTTTTCATCTTAAGGGTGTGTTTCATAGTATGAGTCTTGGGACGTGAAATTAGACCCCTGGATGTAGTGGGATACATATGTCAACACAGGTAGCCTAGTTGAAGTAGTACCTCTACTTGGCCCAGAGGGCTAGCTTCTATTGGTCGGTTAACCAAAAAAATATCGCTTCAAGATTAAAACTAGAACTTAGAGTTCATTTATAACGTTGTAATTTATTTAAACTTTTGAATAAATCTCTTTATGACCCTACCCAATTTAGGTTTTTAAACTCATCCCACCAATAGTTTATTTATTTATTTATTTATTTTAACTCATCCTAACAATAATGTAGTCTTTTTTTCGTATTTGAGTAATCAAGAGATGGTTATGGCGATGAATTTTGAATTTCTAGAGCTTAGTTGATCACTATCTTTCAAAACTTAATGGTGAAATATTTTATAAAAGTTTTTATAGTCAAGAGTATTTTTGAAACTTTTTAAAGTTCAAGGGCATTTTTTAAACAAAACTTTAACGGTTTCCATCCAACTTTAACAACAGGGGTATTTTTTAAACATTTTGTAAAGTTTAGGGGTATTTTTGAAACTTTTCAAAGTTTAGAGATAATGTTAACAAAAATCTCATAGTTCAGGAGTATGTTTGATACTTTAGCCTTTACTTTATTCACGTTTGAGTTACGGAAAATCATTCTTCCATAATCACAATTCATTCTACTCATAACACCATTTATCCCCCTATAGTCTCATTCTTTGTATAACCACTTTTCATTTTGTGTAACTAATATTTTGTTTTTCATAATCATTATTTTCACCTCAAACACAAGTGATGGTTTCTCCATATTCATTCATCATATCTCAAGTATAGGTAATGGTTCTGTCATAATCATTTTCTTCAACTTAAACACAAATGAGATACATAATTCCTTCAACCAAGTGATATTTTTTACATAGGAAACAAAGACCAAAAAGACCTATTAAAGAGTTACAAAAAAAAACTTCTCCAATGATTAATAATAAGATTCACAGAACAATAGTCTTCAAATGGAGAAAAGGCAATAGGTCCAAATCATAGCTAAGAAGGTAATCATGTCTATGAGGCTGCCTTCCCATTGTGGCTTATCCAAGAAATAATATCGTTTCGAGGAACAACTGCCATAAAACTTTCTTCTCTTCCTTAAAAGGGTGGCCGGTGAGAACGAGAAGAATAAGGTCTTTGATGGATCCTGGTCTAGTGATCCGGCAATTAAAAGCTTCAATGCGTCAAGGGGTAAGACAGTAGTCGAAGGCTTGTGCTTTGAATGTGAGCTCCCTTCAAGGTTCCACGTTGGAGACTTAACTGTGACATTAATTTGTAAACACCGCTTGTGTCTCCATTGCTTCAATGTTTCTCGGTGCCTGGCCTAGGGACAGTTGTGGTTATCTTGGGTATAGTGGAGCGCAACTCTGATTTCCTAGTTTAAAAAAAAAAAAAAAATTAAAAACTTCCTGCAAAAGATTTCCAGACCAAGGTTGACCCTAAACCTGGTGATCGAACTTGGATTGAATCATTTAATTTAGAGTCGTTGACTAAAACTGCAAATCAACTGATAATAGAAGTCAATAAAATCCATGGAAGTCGATGGTGGCACCAACAAGGTTGATCTTTGTGTTTTGACATTTATCTTCAGGACCAAAATGTCGTTATATAATTTGTATGCTGCTTCTGCAGAAGAATTTTAGGTGAGGTACTATAGTTGGACAGCAAGGCAGTTTGATCCTATTGGAACTTAGAACAACAATAGATTTTTAGTAAATCCTACGTCGATTACTCAAAATGGCAAAATGGTTAACCACCCAATTGACTCTGGTTGTTTAAATTTACGACAACTTTTTTATTGATAAAGATGAAAGTGTTACAAAAGTTTTGCACAGAGTTCTATGCTTTCTTTATATTGAAATAATATGGTAAATATAAAATCTAAATTTTTTGAGAATTTAAACATCCGACTTTAGATCCTAAGAGAGGAAGGCTTGTATATCCGAGAGATTATCTCATGAATCAACTACACATCTGAGAGAAAAAAATCTGTATGCCGAAGAATCTCAACAGAACTAGCACATAGGGTAAGAGGGGAAAATCATGACTCCTCCCATATTAGCGCAAGTAGGGAAGTGTGTGGACAAGACACACGGCACATCGCTAGTGGATCAATGATAAAGTAGGGCGTGTCACTAAAGCTTTCGAAGGATGTAGGAGAAGAAGATCGTCGAAAAAAGGTGCTTCAAGGCAACAAACTTGCACGGTTCTTCCGTGCACAACCCGAGTCGTTGTGTTGAACACTAAGGCAACAACAATGTTGAGGAGCAACAGTCATGAAGCACTCAAAACAAACAAAACCACTTTGTTATTTAAGTTTGTCAAAACCTACTATCCAAATTCTTCTTTGCTATAGCGGAATGAACTGAATGATTTGAGTTTGTCAAAACTTACTGGCAAGAGATGTTGAGCTTCCAAGTCGCTCCATATCATTGTAGCTGTCTTCACTTTCCCACACCTGCCAAGTTCAGCATAAAGCTCAGATAAGTTATTCAAATCAGGAGCCTTGTGTCTCTTCAACATTTCCTTCGGTAATTGGACTGCCCCATTAAAATTCTCATTCTCACATACAGTGGACAGTAACATCCTAAAACTTTGATCAGAAGGACTAAAACCACATTTTATCATGTTTTTATATAATTGAAATGCACGGTCTAAATTAGACCAGAAAAGGTCGAATCATTTGGTACTGAGTTCTTCTTGTCCGGTGTTTTAAAAGATGCTCCTATGCGCACCAAAGCACGTACCAGGATGGAAGTTGCGGTTTGCTTTGGCAAGGTGAGGCGGGACTAATAAGGCGCGCGCCTTTAGACACTTTTTGTGAACCCTTAAGCTTCAACGAGATTCTCGTACTAGGTCATTCAAAGCGTGAGATAACTCATTCAAGACACATTAATATTTCAACTCATAAAGACAACATTCACTTTCTTTCTTTTTTTCTCTCCACCGCAACTCATATTCTCCGGCTTCTCTATCCACACGTTCTCTAAGTTTTCATCTACATCGTGATTTCTTCTTAACAACACTAAGTTCAAAAGTTAAAAGGGACGAGAAGAATAGCCACTTATCTAATGGTCATAAAAGTCTTATCTAACTAAGGGTTGATGACCTTCCAAAAAATTAATTTATTACGAATTTCATTGACATCCAAATATCGTACGGTCAATTCCACATGTATTGGAATTGGATTACAATTCCTTTTCCCTAAAGTGACATCCAATTAAGGTTTACAAATGCAGAATTTCTAGCAACAGAGCTCAGCAGAGTGGTAACTCTACGAAATGGCAAAAACCCTCACATGATTTTTGCACAAATTAGGGTTTTGCTATTGAACTGGCAAGTGGCAACTAAAAAGATTACTGACAATTTCAAGAAAATTTGGGTTGGATTCATTGCAATCTAATTCAGATACAAATCGAAGAAAAGCGAACAACAGGGGATTTGAAGATGAACAAACCGATTCGAAAAGGGAAGATGAGAAAGAAATCCTCAGACCATCGGTTCATTGTAGAAGAGTTGGAAATCAGTTTGATCGAGATTTCCAATTACGAAGATTTTCAGTAAATTTAACCATGTCTTCTACATTCTCTAACATAATTTGATTTCAATTTTGGAAACACATTTTTGTAAATGTAATTCTAACCTCAACTAAATTAAAAATTTTGCAATAAAATAGACTATTTCTTTTTCAGATGTAACAAAATGAGTAGATAGTTTATTTTGAACAACCACGACCCACAAAAGGAGAGTTTTTAATGATATAATATATAATCAATCTAGTAATTAAGTAATCTAATGGGTTACGTACTTGAGTTATCAATCTATCAAATATCATTGAATTAAATATTAATTTCATTATTCGATAGTAATTTAATATTATAGTTACATGTAATATTTGTGGGGCTTATAATATTTTTTTTTATATATATATTTATGATTGAATTGATTTACATATGTTTCAACTGTTTTTATGAGATACTGAATGGGTTGATGGCGCGATTGATTATCTAGTTTGATGTTAATTCATTTTCACTCCACGTTACGAGTTCGATCCCTAAAATTGGTATTTGTAATTTACCTTCTCCCAACTTATACTAGACGAGACACCCATATATATTATTATAAAAAAAAAAAGAAAAAAAAGAGAGAGAGTCAATTTTATTTTATTTTTTTAAGAAAAGGGAGAGTCAATTTCTTTGGTTGAAATTTCCAAATAGGGAGGATGTGATGTGTTTTTTGAAATTTCCAAACACGGGCCCATCATTGATGGCCCATTTACATTCCGGGCCGGCTCATTTATCGACAGTCGGCCCAAAAGAATGCTATTGGGCTGACTAAGTTTAGAAAGTCCATGAACCTGAAGGTAAGAGAAGGCAATTTTCCTGAACGTTCTCAATTCAAGAATCGCAAAAGGGAGATGATGAGAACAGGGGAAAATTCTACGCGAGAAACGAAATTCGATTCGGAATTCTGGTTTCATTACACTGATCTCTAAGTAATTTGATGATAATTTTCTGTATTGATGTCTTAGAGAGCTTAATTGATCGCCGGAATAGCAAGTGAAGATGTATCAATGGAGGAAATTCGAGTTCTTCGAAGAGAAACTAGCCGGAAGGTGCACAATTCCGGAAGAAGTTAGGGAAAAGAAGATCGAGTGTTGCACGAGCGGCAGAGGGAAGGTGGTGATCGGCTGCAATGACGGTAGCGTTAACTTTCTTGATCGTGGGCTTAAGTTCAGCTATGGATTTCAAGCTCATTCCTCGACCGTATCATTTCTGCAACAGCTCAAGGTTGGTTACTTTTTGCCTTGGGGGATTTTGGATTGTGCTGCTTCGGCTTGTCTTGGTTGAAACTGATGCCAATTTGCCAAGTTAACTATTTTAAGTACTTTGACCTTCGATTTCTTTTTTTAGGTTTACATTTTTCACTTTGATCAGCACCTTGAATCTGTTGTTTTGTGAATGTTACTTGTATATTTATTTATTTTCCCGTTCTACCATAGTCATGATTTTAATTGGGAGAAGTTATAAATTTGGTCTCTATGCTATGAAAAAAGTTCTATTTTAGTCTTATGGTTTGAACAAAAATGTTAGAATAGTTAGAATTTAGTCTCTATCCTTTTAAAAAAACTAGAATTTAGTCTCTATCATTCGATAAAATCTAAGAAATAGTCCTCACGCTTCATAATTGTTAGCTAATTAAGTACGTGAAAGTTAGTTATTTACATGTAAATAATGATGATGTGAATTAAGTAATTGATTGAAAATTTGGAAGAAAAAAAATGCATCGTACACATAGATAGTTACCTCCACGTACTTCAATGAACACGAACAACATTGACTACTTAATTCGCTCCACTATGCCTGGGGCACCCTTGCTCGTCCCAAGTCCTAGACCTAGGAGACAAAAAGGGATTTTAAAATTAAGCTGAATAAAATCGGAGACCCCCAAACAAGCATTCCTTCAAAGTGCCAAGCTTCAACTAACGGCTATCCATTGGGGACAGGTTTTAACAAAACGTAGAGACTAAATTTTAGTTATAAAACCATTGGGACTAACTTTTAGTTTATAAAACTGTAGGGACTAAATTTTAGTTATAATTTCTAAAATCATATAGTCTAAATTCTACGTTTTTTTCTTCTTTGAAACGATAGGCATCAAATGTATAATTTATCCTCAGAGATGGAACTGTAGATGATATGCCATTGACATGGATTACGTTTGTATTTTTTGATTGATAATCAGCAACGGAACTTTCTAGTCACTGTTGGAGAAGATGTGCAAATTCCTCCACAACAGACTGTGTGTCTGAAGGTTTTTGACCTTGATAAAATTGAGCCGGAGAGCTCAAGTGCAACAAGTCCCGAGTGCATTGGAATTTTAAGGATATTTACCAATCAATTTCTCGAGGCAAAGGTAGTGTCTTGTTTTCATTTTATTCAGACTGTTCTTATTTCGTGGGAAGTTGCTTATAGACTAGACATCTTGAACCATGAATGATCGTTCTTAGTTTTATTGGAAGCAAATTTTCGGATTATAATGGAAATATGAGACCTATGAGCATACTACTGCAGATTACATCATTTTTGGTCCTAGAGGAGGCGCCGCCGATACTACTTATTGCAGTGGGCCTAGATAATGGTTGCATATACTGTATCAAAGGGGACATTGCGCGTGAACGGATCAATCGTTTCAAACTTCAGGTGGATATCTCAGACAAGAATGAGTCATCTATCACGGGGCTAGGATTCAGAGTTGATGGTCAAGCTCTTCAGTTATTTGCAGTAACTCCTGATTCAGTGAGTTCATTCAGCTTCCAGAGTAAACAACCAAAAGGGCAAACTCTGGATCATATTGGATGTGGTGTGAACGGTGTTACAATGAGTGATCGCTCAGTATGCAATTCTAATCTCTTATATATCATTTGTCATGCCATTATGTTGATTAATTTTCTATCATAATGATAACGATTACCATGCTTTATGTAATTAGGAGTTGATAGTCGGTCGTCCTGAGGCAGTTTATTTTTATGAGGTCGATGGACGTGGTCCCTGCTGGGCTTTTGAAGGAGAAAAAAAGCTTGTAGGATGGTTTCGCGGCTACCTTCTGTGTGTAATTGCAGATCAGAGAAATGGCAAGAACACTTTCAATATTTATGATCTGAAGAATCGACTAATTGCCCATAGTCTAGTAGTTAAAGATGTTTCTCACATGCTTTGTGAGTGGGGCAGTATTGTACTTATAATGGATGACCAATCGGCTCTATGTATTGGGGAAAAAGATATGGAAAGCAAATTAGATATGCTATTTAAAAAGAATTTGTACACCATAGCTATTAATCT
>JBBMKA010069509.1:0-16017 GCA_037833695.1 Sechiopsis laciniata | reverse complement strand
TAAATTAAATATTCCAAAAATACATTAAAATATATTTAAGTTTATTCCAACAAAACTCCCCCATAAACTTAAATGCTTCTACCATCCGCCATGCCAATCATCTTCTTGAATTTCTTGAACAATACATTCGGTAACGACTTTAAAAATATCAGCAACTTGATACTTGCTAAATTCAATGCCTTCCAATGCGAATTAACTGGCTCATCCATGAACCGATTAACAATGTAAACACTTAATGCGAGATTCGTTCTCGCAACGGGAGCAAAAACTTCATCATAGTCAATTCCTGACTTCTGCTTGTATGCCTTTACAACAGGCCGCACTTTGTCTCGCTCTATCTTCTCTTGCACATTCATCTTCTTCTTGAATTCCCACTTCACAGCAATCGACTAACTTGCATTCGGTAATTTTGTCAGCTTCCATGTATCATTGCGCTCTATCACATTAATCTCTTCATCCATTGCAGTTTGCCACTTCTTGTCTCGCACTGCTTCCTCAAAGTTAATATCTTCCGCATCTACTAAAAGACAAACAAGATGTACCTCATTTGTCGCATCGTACAATTCTTGCAAACTCCGCATTCTAGGTTGTTGCGGTTCTTCTTCTTCAATTGTTTCAGACTCTCTTGGCATACTGTTGATGCAATGACTGGTAATTCTCCAACTTCGACTCTAACTTCCATCGAATTATTCCAGTCCCATTCGCTTTTTTCATTTACTTGCAAACACTTTTCTCGTACGCTTCTCAAATTCAATTTACACCTGCAATTTCTTCCCATTGCTACTCGAGCGATTAAACCCTCTTTCTTGTCCCTAAAATGCAACAATCGGTCTTTCAAAAATACAAAATAACCCTTCTCTGTGAGTTGCCCCAAACTCAAAATATTTATTTTCAGATCTGGTACATAATAAACACCTTGGATTGACCCTGTCAAGTCATCCTTCTGCACAAAAGAAATTGTACCTTTGCCTTTTACCTTTACTTTTGACGCATCGTCAAAAGAAACATGACCATCTTCAATTTTCCGCATCTCTTTTAACAGATGCTCGTGTCCGCACATATGATTGTTTGCCCTTGAGTCGAGATACCACACAATTTCATTGTTGTCGCTTCCTTCTTTATGCTCTATCAAAAGTACACCATCATTCGTATTGTTTTCTATTGCCAAGTTGCTTGTTTCTTCAACCCTTTTATCCGCACGACAATCTCTCGTAAAATGCTCTTCTTCATCGCAATTGTAGCATTTTTCGGAATAGCAATCACTCGCATAGTGACCATACTCGTGACACTTGTAGCATTCAATATTTGACTGATTCGATCTACCTGGACCGCGTCCTCTTCCATGCCAATCGCTTGACTCGTATGTTCCTTCTTTGCATAAAACTATCGCTTTGACTGCGACCATATCCAAGACCTCCATGTCCGCGACCTCTACTCTGAAATTATTTAGAATAGAGTACCTTTTCATCTTTGATTGACTTCTTTGTTTGAAGTGCTTGCTATAGCGTTTCTTCTTCTTTTTGTTCTTGTGTTGCTCATGTGCCTCAAGAGAACCAGAAAACTCGTCAACAGTGAGCGTCGCAAGGTCCTTTGACTCCTCTCTTGCACGGATCACATTCTCAAAATTGTCTGTCAATGGTCTTAAAATCTTTTCAACAACTCACGAATCCGTTAGCTTTTCGCCATTGTTATTTAGTGATTCACCACTGTCTGCACACACGTGATGTAGTCAGATACGCTTTCTGACTCCTTCATTTTTATGCTCTCCAACTCACAGCGAAGAGTCTAGAGACGCACTTACTTCACTCGGTCGGCTCCTTTGAACACTTTCTCAAAAGTGTCCCATGCTTTTTTTGAAGTAGTTGCAATCGCAATATTCTCAAAGCCCGATTCATCCACTGCTCGGAACAGTATATATAATGTCGTTTTATCCTTCGATCGCATCTCTTTCAACTCTTTGGTTTGAGCCAGCGTATAACCCGCGGTATTCTCTAGTTCTACGAAACCTTTTTTGACCACTTCCCATGCATCATGAGAACCAAGTAGCGCTTTCATCTGAATGCTCCAATTCTCGTAATTTGCCTTCGTCAATCGTGGCAGCTATGATTGACCCGTTACGTTCGCCATCGGCTCTGATACCAATTTGTAAGATCTAGATTCGAAAAACAAAAACAATAAACACAAATAAAAATCGTGCAAGCTTTTCACTTTGGGATTGGAGAGACAATGCACACAACAATTTCTCTATCCTTTATTTCTCAATTAAACTTTCTCTATAACTCTCTACACAACTTTTTTCTCTATTCATTCTCTTTTACTCTACGAGTGTCCCTACAATTCAAAATGCAGGAACACTCTATTTATAGCTTATTACAAACTTGGTCTTCAAGTTCTTACCAAAATTGCTAAAACAATAAAATCTACTAATTCCTTAATTACTCTCCTAAATTGACAATCCATTAATTCCTTAATTGTCTACCCACCAATTCCTAAATTAAATATTTCAAAAGTACATTAAAATATATTTAAGTTTATTCCAATAGTCGCTTGGTACAGTTCTCAAATTTTTTATAATGTCTGGTTTTCTAGTGCTTCATGGAATTAATTATTTGTTCTTCACTTTTAATAGTTTTTGCTTCGTTTAAACTACTGCTTCCTATTATTCTGGGTTGCTAGTTTGTTTAAGTATTGGGATAGGATTGAGGGAGTTTCGTTGGAGCGTTCTTTAATGTAGCTGGTGGACAAAGGATTCCCAGTTTGATGTTTAGCTTGGTCGATCCGGGGTAAGGGTAGATCCGTGTCGGGTTTGCCTTTCTCATATTTAACTTTGGCGGGGTCGCAAACCTCAATTATCTTCATGCTCCAAGGGTTATGCATCAAGTGCTTAGAAAGTCTATCACATTTGTGATGACTACAATTTGGCCTTCATTGGAATTTTCTAATTCCTATGTTAATAAGGTCTGGATTTCGATTTGGCTTTATACTGTTCTTGGATATTCTTACTTTTGGCTTTATCTTTGGTCGGTCGCCCTTCGATTTTTGGTTTGAGGCCATTGTCGTTTTTGGGGGGTTGTCCCCGTTATTGGTTGCTCTTCGTGTTAGCTAGGATGTAATGTTGGTTAGTTTATGAAGATACTGTTTTTCAAAAAAAAAAAAAAAAAAACATGAGTGTACTAGTTTAAGTAATTTAACTAAGTTGATTAATTGTGGTTTAGTTATTAGTTATTTTCTTTATAAAAAAAATTTAAGCTTTTTTTTAAAGACAAACAAAAGTTTCAACCAAATAAACAGCCATGTACAACCGAACTTGTTAATAAATCTCATTAAAAAAAAAAAAAAACAGAACTTGCTAATAAAGGGGACAAGAAGAGAGAGGCCAAAAACCCCTAAATACGAAAATTCACCTCAATCTAAAACTCGAAAAGAGGTCAATCAAAAAAAGAGAAGCCATGGATAAAAAAAAACCTAAAATGGTAGCTATTATCTCGAAACACTACATGGGTAAAACTAGAGAAGGGAGCCTTCAAGCCAACGGACCAACAAACTATCGTCAACTCTGAATCGGATGATTTTTTTCATAGACTTTGAGGAATTATCCAACACCCATAAGAGCTACTAAGGCACCAAAATTAAATGAAAGATGGACAATCCCTAACGAGACATATAACCCACTTCCAAATAAATTATCCTTCCATCAAAGACTTAGAATAGACGATCCCATACGAAATTACAGTGGAGTTCAATATGTTTTTTGCACACGTCAAAGCTGGATTTAAAGCAATTTGTATGGCAGCTTGGCTGTCGCAATAAAGAACACCAAGTGAGGGGGCTGGGAAATCTACAAATCCGATAGTAAAGATGAAAGCCAAATGATTTCGCAAGATGAATGAGCCAGAGCTCGATACCCTGCATTATTCAAACACTTGGAGATTTTCATTTGTTTTTCATAGATTTTCAAGAGATTAAAGGATCGCCGATAAAAACACAACACCTCAGTGTCGATCGCCTTTTTTCTGGGCAAGAGACCCAATTTGAATTAGAAAAGGCACGAATCTAAAATGATGATGATCGTCGGAGTATAATAATTTGAGCATGAATTGACTTCAAATAGTGTATGAGAAACAAAGTTGCAGCAAGGTGCAATTTACATGGTTTGGCCACAAATTGGCTAAGACGATTAACAACAAAAGTGTTTTTGGCGGTGAAATAGTTAGATATAACAGCTTGTCTATAAACTTTGTGCAAGCAATAATATTAGTCAGGACATCACTATCAGTTTGACGAAGCTTGATCAGTTGATTAATTAGAAAGTAGCTTTGTTTCGCTACGCTGCGCTTCTTTACTTTTAATATTATTATTTTTTTAATATATACCTTCTTTATTCTATATATGGAATACGGTTAATACACTTGCTTTTTCGTGCTTTGTAGATTTCCATATTAATTTTTTTACTCAGTAAAGTTGATGTGCATCTTTCCTTTGTAAACACAGTTAAGGTTCTTCGCTCCTTTCTTTTTCTATTTTTCTCTTGAACCGACTAAACTCTTTAAAGGCAACCAAAGACGTGCTAACTAATATCTGAGTCCTCACAAAACTAAAATCTTAGCTAAAAGCTACTTTTCCCTTGTTATAGTTCTTTATGTTGGAAAAAAACCTTTCCTATTATTGTAGGAATAAATAGAAAAATGCTGAGAAATTAAAAAGAAACAACAAAATAGAAAGACACGAGAATTTACGTGAAAAAACTCTAAAATTGGAGAAAAAAATTATGAATTGAAAAAACTTTCACTATGTGAAAAATTGTTACAATCACACAGGATTCTCTCCTCGACCCTCTCACATAAACACTATCTTCAAAACTTATAGTATTCACACCCTTTGTCCCACTTTCCACAAGATAATACAAAAGAAATTTATTGAGATATGCCTTGAACGCATTAATGCCCTGCGATTAGTCGTTGGAGGTCTCGCTGCCTGATCAGCGAGTGGGGATGTGGGAGCAACGCCCCCGTTGCAAAAATGCATTCTGCTTTTCTCATTTCGTAAATGCTTTTCGCATTGCAGCAAACACATCCCGCATTCTGCATGCATTTAGTGCATTCCGCATTCGCACTTTGCAGCGTAAGCACGTTTGCATTCTGTTGTGCAACTCTGTTTTACGTTTACGCATTATGCAATAGGGTTTAATGAGAGTGCATATATAAACTCAAATTAAACCCTAGCCAAGTTCATTCTGTAATCTGTATTTTCGCTTCTCCTTAATAAAACCCTACCCGTGAACTAGCTAACACAACGTTAGTGAACCACAAAAATTTCTGTGTTGTTTCTTCTTCTTTTATGATTTCTTTATTCTTCGATTGGTTGTTGATTGTCGTTTTCATAATAAAATCTAACTAGAGTTAATACACCAAGCTTAAAGTGCTTCTGACTGGGATGTTTTGAAACCAAAAAAACTTGCTCCTTTTATAATGCTTGGAGTGCACCACTTCTTTTTAGCTTTTTGATTCTTTGAATCTTCTTGATTTTTCAACCTTTTCGATTCTTTGAACCTTTTTGATGTGGGACAATCTTTTTCCTAATATTTTGCCAAAAACACAACACTTTGGTGAATAAATAAGCGAAGCGCAACATAGCGTCAGTTATAGAAGAGATTATGCTGAACAATCAAGCCCAAAATCCCTTAGATGGAAGGGAATAATGTGGACAGATGGAAACAAAGAGAAACTCTTTATACTTAGCGCAGGCTTCATTGGACCCCTAGATCATGAAGAAGAGTGTCTCCATCCGATGACACTGTAAAAAAAAACCGAAGAGAAAAAAAGACCCTAACAAATAAAAGGGATCTTGAATGGATTTCGGTTCAAATTTGAACAATAATTGTTTTTCATTTGATTATTATATTTGAGTTCCCGACTTCTCTAGTCCTCCAGTCATCTTTGTATTTAAAGTTCGGGAAGCAAGCAAACTAAAATAGAGCTGAAATACCAAACTTTAAAGTCATTTGTTCAATGAGAACCTTGTTAACTCTAACTATTGACTATGACTTAAGTAATGGTTATTGGATTTAATAGGGAATGAAAAATTGTATGAAGTCTGAATTGTGGTGTTCTGTGCCCTCCCCAAGAACTATAATAAATGGGTGGAATAACTATTTATAACTATATTTGCATATGTTTATCAATAAATAGAAGTCTTCATACATACTTCAATTGTATTCTCCCAATTCTACTAGCAAAATGATTGATAAAATATCACTTCACAATAGCCCCCTATAGGTTAATGTTTTATAATAATGTTCTATTAACCCTTCTATTCTATTATGAGGTGATGGAATAAGGTTAAAAATAAAGAAGTCAAGAAGGAACATACTTTTCTCAAATGAAAAAAGGTTTTAATATTATAGTTAAGCTATTAGTTGCTTACCATGCATATTTTTTATTTGTCCATTACAAATAACTGCTTATTAGAGTAGCCAAAGTGAAAATAGCTTAATCGCGTGTTAAATGTATTATAAATCACAAGATCTATCAATAAAAAAGTTCATACTCAAGTACCTTGACCGCAATTAAAGAAAAATGAATTACATCCATGTTTATAAAGGTGTGTTCTTAGCTTAATCACAATGTTTTTCTTTTCTTTTCTTTTTTTTTTAATATGAGAAGCAGATACGGGAAAGCTGAGATGTACAAAACTCACATACTAGGCAGTGCAACTATAATTGTTTGCACATCAGAACTTATTCGTCAAGTTTTAGTGGATGAAGAGAAGTTCATCCCTAGTCTACCTTTAAACCAAACCATGTTAACTGGTAGAAAGTCACTATTTCAAGTCACCAAGGCGGAGCACCGACGGCTGCGACGGCTGACGACAGCGCCGGTAAGTGGTCATGCAGCACTTGAGATGTACATCGATAATATCGAACAAACTGTGATCAATGGCTTAGAAGAATGGGCAAGCATGAAGAGTAGACCAATTGAACTTGTGACAGAGATAAAGAAGCTGACCTTCAAAATTATTTGGGACATTTTCATGGGTTCTACTTCTTTAGAGACTGCCTATGGAGAAATGGAGGCTCTATTTACACAAGTTGCAACAGGGTTTATGTCTTTTCCTATCAATTTTCCAGGCTTCTGTTTCCATAGATCAATCAAGGTTAGTTCGTTATTTTTCTCTCTTCTTTTATGTTTTTAATTCATTTGGATTTGAATATGGAGTAAGAGTCGATTTAGGTCAATAGTTTAAAAAAAAAAAGAATTGATAAAATTAGTTTTATCCTAATCTATATAATAAACTATTATTATTATTATTTTTGATTTTGTGGTGATTTGACATAAAGTATTGCAGAATAAGTTGTGTTTTCAAACCCTTTATATAATGTAATGTTCGAGTTCACAAGTGGTAAATGAATGACCTTTGATCGATTTATGTTTTCTCATTAAAGTCTAAGAATTAAAATGAAACAAATCTCAAAGGTTAGAAATTAAAATTGATCTTTTAAAAGTTCATGAACAAAAATGGAATAAGGCAGACATTTACTTTTATGTTGCTTAGTCATAGGTACTTCAAAGTTAAAACGTACTTGACTTGGAATAATTCTATTGGTATGTGTGAGTAGTTTTCACTCTTAAAAGCAATTAAGAGAATTAGATAACACGATTAGGTCACAACGCATGCTGAAGAGTTTATGATGGAGTCGAGAGGAGTTGAATTAAAATTTCAAGAGTTGAATTAAAATTTCAAATCATAGTCTGAATTCTTACCTCGTAGTTTAAAAAATGGTAATAGAGCAGACTCTCTCATAGTAAGATGTGAATATTTGTGGATGAACTAAAACAAAACTCGGTGATTTAGGAAAAGTACATGAATAAACCGTAATCACATCCAAATGAGAGGGATTTTGAAGATATGCAAGTCATAATTCAAGAGAATTGATAATAACTGCCTATACAAAAAACAAATGATGTTATAAAGGAAAATCAAGCTAATAAATGAACTCGAGTCCCGAAACAAAAAGCTTCATAAGGAACTGTTGTCAATTCTGAAAGGAAGCAACATGTGGCCCATTGATCCGTCAAATGGAATGGCGACATTGATCCTTTAAAGTTCAGCTTCGTCCCACTTAGAGGGACAAAGTCACCACCAAAGAGGTTCCACAAAATCTTGTTAAGGTGGAGATGTGTTGTCGATCCTTGAGAAACAACAATCCCAAGCCTAAAGAAAGGACATACAACGCCACTGATTGATTAAAGGAACGTTCGACTACTATACAAATAATAGTTTAGGAAACCCCGCATCAAGCAATGGAGAATCCAAACCTCAAAATATAAATGATTGACTACAAGTATTGTAACGCCTCAAACAAAGTGTAAGTTCAACGTTACACATAAATGTACATGTAGCCGTTATATGTAAGAAGCTATATAAACAATGAATAGAAATCGAACTTTAAAATAAAATCAAAATATGTACGATAAAAAAGAAGTAATTTTTTATAAATAAATAATCTTGAATCATCTTCTCAAAAGAATGCGAAAAGAAAGTTAAAAAAGACTTTAAATAAAAAAATAAAAATAAAACATAAATAGAAAGAGTGAAAATCCCCTTAAAAAAAACTAAAGGGTTGCCATGTTGGTGGGCAGCAACGGCTTTTTGCTACCCTGCCTGCATGTAAATGTTGTTGAATTAACTTTAATACTATTTTTAATGTGTTTTTAAATGTTGTTAGTGGGTGTTTAAATGTTGTTAGTAGGTCTTTAATTTAGGAGTTAGTGAGAAATGATTTTGGTAAATGAAAAGCCAAAAATTTTATGAAGTTGACCATGTGTTTTAATAGGGCTATAAATAGATTGCTCATTTCATTATGAAAGATAGAGCAAAAGCAAGTATAGAGAGCAAGAGAAAGTTATGGAGAAAGAAGTAGAGAAACAAAAGTGATTGTTGAAGAAATTCGATGCCTTGTCTCTCCAATCACTAAAGCAAGAGTTAAGTGACTGTTCCAATTCACATTTTTTGTTTCATTTTATTTTACAAATTGGTATCAGAGCCTATGGTGAATGTGACGGGTCAAATGCCACTGCCACGATTGACGAAGGCGAATTACAAGAATTAGAGCATTCAGATGAAAGATCTTCTCTGCTCTCATGATGCAGGGGAGGTGGTCGAAGAAGGTTTCATAGAACAAGCAGATATCGCGAATTATATGGCGAATCAAGCCAAAGTGTTGAAAGAGACGCTTTCGAAGGATAAAATGACATTATACATGTTGTTCCAAGTAGTTGATGAGTCGGGCTTTGAAAAGATTGCGAGCGCAACTACTTCAAAAGGAGTGTAGGACATTTTAGAGAAAGTATTCAAATGAGTCAACCGAGTCAAGCAAGTGTGTCTCCAAACTCTTCGTGGTGAGTTGGAGAGCATAAAGATGAAGGAGTCAGAAAGCGTATCTGACTACATCACATGTGTACATACAGTGATGAACCAACTCAATCGAAATGGCGAAAATCTAACCGATGCGCGAGTTGTAGAGAAAATTTTGAGATCTTTAACCAACAATTTTGAGAATGTTGTGTGCACTATAGAAGAATCAAAGGACCTTGAGACGCTCACTGTCGACGAGCTCACCGATTCGCTTGAGGCACACGAGCAACGTAAGAACAAGAAGGAGGAAATGCTTGAGCAAACGCTTCAAGCCAAGGAGTCACTAAAAAATGAAAAACGTACTCTATTCTAAATAATTTCAGAGTAGAGGCCAAGGTCGTGGAGGTCGTGGAAGTAGTCGCAGTGGTCAAAGCGACAGTCATGAAGTGTATTATATGGAGAAGGGACAGTCGAGCCAATAGAATTAGCGCGGAATAGGACATGGGCTAGGAAGAGGTGGTCGATCAAATTATTCCAATATCGAGTGCTACAAATGTAACAAGTATGGTCACTTTGCGAATGATTGGAATTCCGATAAATGTTATAATTGCAAAAAGTGAGGCATTTTGCAATAGATTACCGAGCGAATAAAAGTGTTGAAGAAACAACCAACTTAGCATTAAAAGACGAAGCGAATGAAGGTCTTCTCTTGATGGGGTAAAATGAAGTCACCGCCAATAATGAAACTTTGTGTTATCTCGACTCAGGGGCAAGCAATCATATGTGTGGTCACGAGTATCTCTTCAAAGAGAAGTAAAAGGTTGAAGACGGTTATGTGTCTTTTGGAGATGCATAAAAAATTAAGGTCAAAGGTAGAGGTACGATTTATTATTTACAAAAGGATGACTTAACAGGGTCAATCCAAGATGTTTATTATGCATCAGATCTCAAAATAAATATTTTGAGTTTAGGGCAACTCATAGAGAAGGTTACTCAATATTTTTGAAAGACCGGCTGTTACACTTGAAGGACAAGCAAGAACGTTTAGTTGCTCAAGTTGAGATAGGAAGAAATTGTATGTAGAGCCTGAATTTGAGAAGCATACGAGAAAAATGTTTGCGAGTCGATGTCGAAGACAATGCATCGCTTTGGTATCTTCACTTTGGTCACCTACATCATGGTCAACTTAAAGAGTTAGTGAATAAGAATATGGTGCATGAGCTAGCCAACATGGACTATAAAGGAAAATTTTATTGAAGAATGCATGCTCAGCAAGCATGCAAGAACCTTGTTTCAAAAGAATGAGGAATATCGCGTGAAGCATCACTCAAGATGATTCATACTGATATATGTTGACCAATTACCTAGGATCCTTCAGAGGTAAAAGGTACTTCATTTCCTTTATTGATGATTTCTAAAAAAAAATTGGGTTTATTATTTGAAAAAAAATCAGAAGTATTCGAGGCATATAGAAAATTCAGAGTGAAGGTGGAGAAAGAAACTTGTAGGTACATCAAAGCTGTACGATCAGATAGAGGTGGCAAATATACTTCGATGACTTTCATAGAGTATTGCGAGGAGCAAGGCATAAGGAGTTTCTAACCTTGGTTTGACAATGTGGTTTTTAATTTTTATCTTCTGAGGATTCTCTTTTTGTGCAGGCGCTCCTCGAAGAGCAACACTGGGTGTTTAGCTTGATTGACAGGATTTTTGTAATAGAATTGAGATCACGACCTAGGGAAGTTTAAATATGAGATGCACATGTAGAGTTTAGGAAATTCTAGACCTTTTGTATAAGTGAACTGTGCCAGTCTGGATCATATGTAAATTTTTTATTTTTAGAAAATCTTAATAAAGATGGGTGTTCTACCTTGTTGCGTGTTAAATTTAAACATGGTGCTACAACTTAAGAGCAAAAATATGGCAAAAGCATTTTGGGTGAAAGTAGTGCAATGCGCTATCTATGTGCAAAATCGATGTCCACATGCGAAGTTAAGTGATCAAACACCACAAGGGGCATGGAACGGACAAACGCTGACTGTTTCGCATCTCAAAGTATTTGGTAGTGTGGCTTATGCACACGTACCAGATTAGCGAAAAACTAAGCTCGAAGACAAAAGCAAAAGGTATGTCTTTATTGGCTATGATGAGAAAATAAAAGGGTACAAAGTACTTGACCTAATGAGCAAGAAGTTGATGGTGAATTGCGATGTACGAGTAAATGAAGATAGCGAAGGGACTGGAAAAATTTGATGGTAGTTTGCATCGAAGTTGGAGAATTATCAGTCGTTGCATCGACAAGTATACCAACAAAGGTTGAAACAACCGATGATGAAGATGAAGCACAGCAACCTAGAATGCGAAGTTTACAAGATTTATATGATTCGACAAATGTGGTACATTATCAATGTCTTTTGGAAGATGCTGAAACTATTAGTTTTGAGGAAGAGGTGCGAGACAAGAAGTGGTAAACTGCCATGGATGAGAAGATTAATGCGAATAAGCGCAATAATACATGAAAATTGACAGAATTGCGGAAAACAAGTCAACCGATTGGTGTGAAGTGGGTGTTCAAGAAAAAGATGAATTCGCAAGGAAAGATAGAGCGATACAAAGTGTGACTTGTTGTGAAGGAATACAATAAAAAAAAGCGAGAATTGACTATGACAAAGTATTTGCTCTAGTTGCAAGAATGGAGACAATCTGATTGCTCAGTTCCCAAGCAACTTAATTTAAATGGTCGATATTTTAGATGGATGATAAGTCGAAATTCTTGGATGGTGTGCTTGAAGAAGAAGTCTACATTGAACAACCACCCGGATAGATAAAGATTAGAGAAGAGAAGAATGTGCTAAAATTGAAGAAATCGCTTTACGAGTTGAAGAAAGCACCGCGGATGTGGAATACTCACATCGATACATATTTCAAGAAGGACGGGTACAATCAATGTCCTTATGAGCATGGGCTTTACAAAGCAGAGTGGAGGTAATGCGATTATTGTTGCTCTTTATGTTAATGACCTAATTTTATGGGTAACAATGATGCGGTGATAGAAGAGTTTAAGGGCACGATGACGTGAGAATTTGAGATGACATATTTGGGCTTGCTGAAGTTTTTCCTAAGTTTGGAGGTTAAACAACGAGAAACGGATATTTTTGTATCTCAAGAGCAATATGCGAAAGAGATCTAGAAGAAGTATAAAATGGTGAATTGCAACCTCGTTTCAATACCAATGGAACAAGGTACAAAATTCTTGAAGTTTGATGGAGGAGAACGTGTGGATGCGAGCAAATACTGAAATTTGGTGGGAAGCCTTCGCTATCTCATATGTACAAGGCCGAACATTTCATTAAGTTTTGGCATTGTAAGTCGGTTCATGAAGGAGTTGGTTTATTGGCATTGGAAGGCAATAAAGCGAGTTCTGCGATACATCCAAGGTACAGTGTCACTTGGGATGTTTTATTCGAAAGCAGAAGATTACAAGTTGATTGGTTACTCTGACAGCGATTGATGTGGAGACATTGATGATCGAAAAAGTACATCGGGGTATGTATTCTTTATGGGCAACACATCATTTACTTGGCTGTCAAAGAAACAACTGATCATAATGCTTTCAACATGTGAAACTGAATATGTTGTAGCTTCTTGGCTCGTATATTATTCGATATGGCTGAGAAATTTGTGTTAGGCAAAAATCACTCAATGCCGACAAATATAATCAATCCAAATAATTCAATAATTCAGACAATTATATATTTTTGCCTTTCCCAGATCAAGTTTGAGTTCCAAATTGCACAACGGAATTATCAATTTGAAACGACGAGCTTAAAAATATAGATAAATAACCTAAACTTTCAAGCAACAAGAACGATAATTAAAAATAAGTTTAAGAGATGAGAAATCGACACCGAATTTATACTAGTTCACCGAATGATGGCTACCTCCAGCCTTCTGCTACAGATGCAGGTTTCACTAAAATATCAGGGAGAAAATTACAAGAGTTTTACAATGCTTTCAAGAATGGCTTCTCACTATTCTCTCAAGAAAACTCACTAGTCACTCTAAGAAATTACAAACTCTTCAATGGACAAAACACCTCTTGCAACAACCACTCAAGAAAAAAGAAGAAGAAAGGCACAAAAAGAATTCAAATTCTTTTTCTCAAACTCCAACAAGGCACTGCCTTTTTTCTTCTATTTTTCTTTTGGTTGAAATCACCCTGCGGCTACAACTAATCTCACACACCACAAAAAAAAAACTCATCCTTTTTTATCTATGCCTTTTCACGGCAGTAGGGCAAACAAGAGAATGGTGATGGGCCCATATTGGGCCCATTTAATTTGGCTTCATAATATAACAATTTGTTGAGCAAGATGGAGTTAAAACAACTTGGTGCAATAATGGTTCAAGTTTAAAACAGATCACAAATTGAGTTAGCAAATAATCTAGTGAATCATGAAAGAAGCAAACACATTGATGTTCGCTTTCACTTTATCCAAGATCATGTGAAGGAAGGAAGCTTAGAACTGTTGCATGTGGCAAGTCAGAATGAAATTGCTGATATTTTTTCAAAACTGTTACCGAAAGTTTTGTTCGAAAAATTCAAAAAGATTATTGACATGGGGGGATTGTAGAAACATTAAAGTTTATGGAGGAGTTTTTTTAATCAACTTTAATGCTATTTTTATGTGTTTTTAAATGTTGTTAGTGGGTGTTAGTAAGAAATGGTTTTGGTAAATGAAAATCCAAAACGGTTATGAAATTGAGTCTTGTAGACCAAGTGTTGTAATATGGCTATAAATAGATTGCTCATTCCATTGTGAAAGATAGAACAAGTATTGAGAGTAAGAGAAAGTTTTAGAGAAAGAAGTAGAGAAATAAAAACGATTGTTGAAGAAATTCAGTGTCTTCTCTCTCCGGTCACTAAAGGAAGAGTTGAGCGACTGGTTCTATTCGCATTTTCATTTCATTTGATTTTGCAAATATTCCTCGTTTTTATTTTTTAATATTGCCATTGAATCTGTTGAAGTGTATACTTGTTGCAGTCAACTTCAACAAGTTTCTGGATTTTAAATCAAATTACAAAATTTGAATTAAGATTATGTTTTAATCAATCAAATATTTTTAAATTAAGATTTATTGTTAAAATCATCAAGTTTGGAATGTGTCATCTATATAAATATGCACTTCATCTTTTAATATAAATATTGGTTGTTTCTATTACTCACAGAAGCAAAACTTGCTTGTCTGATTCTCAATTTAGTACGTTTTTATTTGTTATTTATTTGGTATTAGCTTCATATAATATAATCTCACCTACGTTCCTTACAACTTGCATATATTATATTTATAATTTCTTATAAATATTTCTAACATGCTCTAGATTTAGGATGTGCGTCTAATTACAATAAATATGAGGCACCTGAATTTAAATTTTTGAACTCAAGAAAAAGAGTAATTATCAATTGTCATTGAGATTGCTTACTTTGATTATCTAAATTTGAACATTCTTTGTGTTAAAACTTTCTTGATTGACCGAAAGGATCGGTGGCAATTGTAATTATTTGATGTTAATCCAGTTTAACACCAATGTCAATAAATTCGATCCAGAAAATCAATATTGACTTTTATTTATTTTAGAGCAATACTATCCTTCAGGTAGGGTGTTGTCTCCTCCCCCAATTTGTACATTAAAAAAAAAACCTTAGATTAGTTTAGTTGGTAGCACTTTCCTTGTACTATAACTATCGACACAATTATTTTTCTATTAAATATAGGCTCGAAAACGATTGATCAAAATATTTCAATCAATCATCAATGAAAAGAGATTAGTGAAGAAAAGGGAAGGAGAAAGTTGGGAAGCAAGAGATACAATGGATATGCTAATGGAAGTTAGAGATGAAGATGGAGAAGGATTGGATGATGAGAACATTAAAGATTTGATTTTTGGTAAGCTATTTACAGGCCATGAGACTTCATCTTTCACAGCAATGTGGGCACTTATCTTTCTTACTAATCACCCAAATGCTTTTGAAAAGGCCAAGGTTAGTGTTCTTTTCTTTTAAGGAAACTTACAAATTAGTCAAAAAATAATTACAAATATAATTACTTTTAAAAAAATTTAGCAAGTCATAGGTATTAATAATACATAATAATATAATAATACACAATATTGTATTAATAATGGAAAATAATGTATTAATGATACATAATAATGTATTAATAATACAAAATATTGTATTAATAATAATACTGTATTAATGAGTATTAGTAATAAACTCTATTTATGACTATGAATGCAAATATTTTTAAATTTGACTACATTTATAATTATTTTGTTAGAATAGGTCATCGATTACAATTTTTCCACTTTTAATTATAATTGCCTAATATTTGCTAGTCCCTTCAAAAGTCTATTAATCCTGCTGGGTTAAGTCCAAAAAAGAAAGGGTAGGGCCTCTTTCCAGGATTAGGCCCACCAAGTTATATTAAATGAAATTTATACGACTAGTCAAATCTAGAAAATCATTATAAATATGGTCAATTTAAAAAAAAATTAGCAAATATAATCATTGGTATTAATAAGTGTAACGGCCCAACCCATCGCTAGCCAAGATATTGTCCGCTTTGGCCCACTGGCCTCACGGATTTGTTTCTCCCCCA
>JBBMKA010069498.1:0-16019 GCA_037833695.1 Sechiopsis laciniata | reverse complement strand
ACTCAAAAGAAAGAAAAAAAAAGACCAAGAGTATTTTTGAAGGTTCAAGGGTATATTTGAAACTTTTTCAAAGTTCAAGGGTATATTTGAAATAAAACTTTTACGGTTTCCATCCAAAGTTAACGGTAAGGGCATTTTTTAAACGTTTATTAAAGTTCAGGGGTATTTTTAAAACATTTATTAAAATTCAAGAGTATTTTTGAAATTTTTCAAAGTTCAGGGGCATGTTTGACACAAAATTCATAGTTCAAGGATATATTTGATAATTTAGCCATATAAATAATATCAAAACTCAAAATTGTCACACTACTAAAAGGAGGTCATATTTATAATAACAAAGAAAAAAGGACTATTTGCGAAAATAACACAAAAAAAATTGGAGGGAGAAGGAGGGAGGGTTATTACTTCATCGTTCAGTTCGAACAGCACGCAGTAATTTTCCATATTCCGCCATGAATTCTACTCATTGATCTCCATTCGTTCTCAAGAAACAGTTCTGAAATGATCGAAAATCGAGAAAAAAGGAGAAGAATTGTGCCACCGATTAGAGAATTTTAGCATTGAAGTAGAAACTATGGCGGTCGATACCAATTTGAATTTCCAATCTCTGCTCGAGAGTTTGAAGGTTGAAGATCCATGGCTTCCTCCTAGAACTTGGGAGTCCATTCCTTCACAAAAACAACAAACTCAGCTTCATTATCGAAGGAGTACTCCCGTTTCTTCAACTTCAGTCTCCGTATGTTCGCTCGTTTTATGAATTGCTATTTGCTAGATCTTCTCACTGTTATCGATTGTAGTTTTTGAATTCTTAAGGTTCGGCATTGTTATTCTGTTAGTTTATCTGTATATTACATCATTCGAGGATCAAATTGATTGCTTGAGTACTGATATTTGAAGAAAAGTATACATGTTTAAGAACAATTGGATCCATCAACCAGTAATTTCTCCTATTAATTGCCTATTTCAACTGATATCTCTCATACTCTCATGCTTTCTTGCCTTAGAAAGTTGTTTGTTTCTTTAATTCGGGTACATGTTTTAAAACAATGGAAACGGTGATCTTTATGTTTCAGGAGGCAAGCTTGGTTAGATTAGCTATGAACGCACTGCAGGGGCTAGAGTCGGCACTTATCAGCGTGGAAAAGTTATCTGCAGCATTTTGTTCTAATCCTTCTGACAGGACATTCCATCAAATTCCATCTCTATGGAATCGATTTTCGAGTACGCATGCTTTAGGAAGGATACTCAGGTCCATTGGCTGTGTTGGCCTTTTAGTTTTCTTGCTTCATAAATTTGTAGACCACTTTACTGTATTGTGTATGGATGAAGCAGTGAATCAGATGAGTTATCAACCTAAGCTCGATAAATGCAAAAGTAAGGATGGCAGTGAAGTGAGAGGGAAAGATGGCCCTCGAAAGAGTCTTGTTAATCAGGCATTTGCAGTTGCTTTGAGAAAGATTTTGGAAGGTTATACATGTGCACTAGATTCGTTGCATGCCTCTGCAGGTTTGAGAAGGACCTCAAAAGTTCGTGATGCGCCTTTTCACGAATCATCAGTGGAAGGATGTCTTATGAGCGTAGTGCATTCTGAAGTAACATTATTGGAGATGTACCTTCATACAAGGGAATTGAGAATCCAGATTGAAGTACTTGGAAACATATGCAGCTTGCACGATGTAGCTAATGGCTTCTCATCGTTACCATTTCAAGACCTGATTGATAAGGCTACCTCTGAATTTTGTAATTTTTATTGGGGTGGAGACTTGCTTACATATTTATACACTCAACTACAGGTGTGTACACTAAAATATCTTCCTTGTCTGATTTGTAATTTGTTTTTCTCATTGAGTCCTAAGAAAATGATATGCATGAGTATTTCCTCTGGTACTAATTAAGTTACTTCAAGGTTTAGAATAATTTTTTGTACAAGGAGATAACTGAAAAAAGATTAAGAAAAAAACGGTTATCCTGGCTTTTTGATTGTCTTGTCCTGTCTACTACTGGCCACCCTTGTACTCTGCAGTCAGCACTTCCTATAGGGAAAGAACCTTAATTCATCATTGTCTTGGAAGGGAGTGGTGGAAAATGACCAGAGAGTTAGAAAATAGCTTTATTAGTTGCTGAAGGAAGACTCTCAATAACCGCCTGGATGCTAAGCCTCCATGTTTAGGTGGTTAGGAACTCATTCCTAGAGGGTGCAAAGTCAGTTGGTGCTGGAGGTTGGTAAGAGAAAATGAATCCTTTAAAAAAATGTGTAGTTTGAAGAGAAGGTTAGGGTGGAAGTTGGGGGGAGGTTGTCTTTGTAGTCTGAAATTGATAAGAGGCTACCAAGGTGAGATTTATCATTTGGTTGGTGTTTTCTGGCAAGGTTAATACGAACAACTGCAATAAAGAGAATTATTTGTCTTCTTTCCTCCTACTGTATTGCTTGTGCTCTGCAGATTGGCTGGTGATTGTTATAAGGTTTAAACAAGTTTTCTTTTGGTAACTTTGGGCTTCTTGGTTTGGTATTTAGGCAATGTGGATGAACTTTTGATTGGTATCCGACTTTAATGAAATGGTGAAGATGCTTCAGTTTATGGCTTGAATGCTTGGACTGGATTTTAATATTACTCTATCTCTTGGAAATCCATTGCATAAGTCAAGATACTTTTGGGACATGACCCTTCATTTCTGTTCATACCAACTCGAGGGCATTCATAAAATTTGAGGTCACTTAAGCTTCTTCATATGCATATTTATGTGGCTTAATTGGCATACCATATGCATTTGTGTGTGATTAGATTTCTTACCTTATCCTTATAATTTTGTTCTTTTATGAATCTTCATTTTCTCATATTAAAGAAATAATCCGTTTATATTGTGTAATATCTTTTCATGAATCCTATAATGAACATATCTTTGGCTCTTCTTTCTTAGGTTGCTGATCCTGCTCACTGTGCCGTACTCAAGTTTCTGTTCCTCCGCTCATGTGAACCATATTGTGCCTTTATTAGATCATGGATATACAAAGCTGAAGTGGTTGACCCTTACGAGGAGTTTGTTGTAGAATATGTTGACGTTAAAACTTCTAACCTCAATACTGCTGGAATCTCCAGTTTCCCACTAGCATGTACAAAGGTAGTTTTATTATTATTATTATTATTATTATATTCTTTGATTCTTATTAAAAAAATTCTGTTAATTTTGAAGCTGTTATCTGTTTTGTTTCCTCATCTTTTTTGGTTTACTTGGTTTGAGTTTGACATTCATTGTTCTGGACCCTTTAGGAGAGAGAAGGAGTTTCTATTCCTTGTTTTATGAAGGAATTATTGCTTCCACTTCTCAGAGCTGGCCAGCAGCTTCAAGTACTAGTGAAATTACTTGAATTGGGTACTTCTGTTGCCACTGCAGAATGTACTTATGATGATTTTCTTCCTTGTTGGACTGGCTTTTCTAGTAATCATGTGTGCTATGAATCTGTAATCTCTTTCATCAAAGAAAATGTAGAGGCAAGGGTTTCTGCAAGGGACATTTACTATGAAAGGATGCAGAAAAAACTTGATAATCTTCTGACAAAAATAGAGTTCAGATATGAGCAGGTAATCTGAATTGTTTCATATGCATCTCTGGTATTTGTCGATCCAATTTTGTGCAATTAAGAAATATGCAGAAAAAAACTCTATTTTTGTCAGAATTGGGAAAAATTAATCCCTGCCATGTATAAAAAAACCATCGGGAAAAAAACATCCCTTATTTAACATTTTGAAATTTCCCCAAATGCCCTTTAAAGTTTGAGCCAAGTAGTAAAGCTGGTCATAGTTCAAAACCTTTGTAGCTATCAACATAGGTTTTATTAGGAAACAAAGCTATCAACATAGTTTATATTAAAGTTGATATTGGAAGTATTCCTATATTCCATTTGTAAGTTCTTTTGTTTTAAGCAGTTGTTAGTGCTGCAATAAGGTTTCTTGCTCTAGTTCTAGTCTTGTGTTATGAGAGATGCAATCAAAATTGTGTAAATTCTTACCCCACTGCATAATGGTAAGAGCTTGGGATGTTTAGAGTTAACCCTTCGATGTCCTGGATTCAAACTCCGATATTGAGAAAAGAATGAAAGAACAAAAAGGCATAAAAAAAAGAGAAAGCCCACAAACAAAGAGAGGCACCCTACAAAAACGAGCTCCAATCAAGCACAATGACACCTGACGTCTGATTCAAAAGGGTATAGAAACCGAGGCTGAGAAACATAGAATCTAATGAGAGTCCAACCATCCTTTGAAGACCTTTACACCCTTTTAAAAGTTCTATTATTTCTCTCATCCAAATACCCCACAAAATTGCACTTGCTCCAACCTGCCAAAAAATTCTCCCTTCTCACTAAAGGGAAGAGAAACAAGAGATTCCATGATCATCCCTTTGCAATCATTCGATCTAGTCAAAACCAAACCAAACTTCTCAAAAAACCAATTCCACGCACCTTCACAACTATCTCACAGCTCCAAGGCTCAATACCTTAAAATCTTTGTTATCTTAGATCTAGCCATGAAGAGGGTGAAACATCTGGGAGGATTGGCTAGGGGTGGGTAATGAGCATAATGACGCAAGTTATGGGACTCATGATTCCCTGGTTATTAAAATACTGTGTAAATTACTAAATTTTGAGTTGAGAAAAAAATAGTTTTTGTTGGATCAGTTGGAACCACTAGGTAGTTCATGGTATTACTTATATAAAGGGTTCTGTACTTGTGTTCCTCATTTTCAGCTAGTTACACTGAAAATTTTTCACGAAATTTTTAGATTGTGGAACACAAGGTTCGAAGCAAGCTTTAAAATATCTAAACCTACATCTTCATCATACTTTCTATTAACATATCATATATTTTGCTGCACTACAATTTTGTTGTTGACTGTGTTTTTCTTGTAAATATTTTTCTTTAACAGGTGGTTCCAGATGATGTAGTATCTATGATCTTTCCTCATGTTGGTGGAAGAATAGGTGCACCTTTGTCAGATAAATCAGGAAATAGCCTTATTGTTCCAGAAGCTGACAGATGGAGCTCAAATATGTAATATCATATGCTGTTGGTTTTTTCTCTAAGAGTGTGTGCGTCTGGTGCATTGTACAGAAGTATACAAGTCCTTGCAAGTTGCACGTAGATTTTATTTTTGTTTGTATTTCTTTTGATGCAGTGGTGAACTTTCATTGAGAGAAATGAAAGAATATAAGAGGATAGAAAAACCGACTTCAAATAAAAGGAGCCAAACTAAAACAGACACGGGCTCAATTTCAAAATGATACCCAAAGCATCTTGAGGCTTTTGCCCTGACATGCAAAATATTTTGGCTCTAATTTTAGGGCTTTGTGGAGGCTGTCACTTAATCATTTTTATTCAGTGTTTCTGTCTCATTTTATTAATTCAAGTAGTTGGCTAATTTATCCTCGGTAATTTTTCATATATTGACTTTTTCTTATTTATCTGATTCAGGTTAAAAGACAACACGAATAATGATGAATCTAGTAGCTCATCGAAGGCGGTTGATGTTGCAGCAGACATGTATGATTCAAACGTGGAAATGTATGATTCCTCTGGATGTAAATCCTCAATTAGCTGTGAAGATCAAATTGAGTTTGATCAAAGGATTGAGCCTCACGAAAATATGGGCATGCTAAAAGAAAATCATTTTTCGTCTTTAAGCTTCTCCAAGAATGATATGAATATTAATTCAATGAGAAAGACTTTTGAGTGTGAAGGAACATTTCATGTAGGAAGTGTGTTGGAAGGGATTTCTACAAAGATAGATGATATAAATTTTTTTTTGGAGTCACAAAACAATGCCTTAAATTCAAGGGATACATCTTCGTTCTTTGACTTGGCTAATTGGTCATGGAATACCGATATCACTTGCACTGGTTATTCAGATAGGCATTCCTTGGATTTTGATACAAGGAAAAACAGAAGAGATTACGGAGTTCATATTGGAGAAATATCTCTTTCTAGGAAGAGGATTGACGATACCAGTGGTGCGGAGGATGCCTCATTGAACAATCAACTTGATAAGATTCCACGTGCTTCTAACTTATTTCTGTTACAGCCACATAACCTTGATTACTCTAACAACTTTTTCAGTTTGAACCCAATGGTAACCAGAAATGCTTTCCTTCCCGTGATGAGCAAGCCCGATCACAGAAATGCTAGTGCCTTTGGTCAATCTTTTCCTTCCTTTGATTTTTCTGTTGTAGAGGATCCATGCAGGGTATGCACGGAAAAGGTACAGCCTAGTTCTGGAGCCGAACCATTATGTGATGGGAACTCTCAAGCCCCTGCCACCAATAGTAAAAATAGTGACTCAAGTGAGCGAGGATGTGGAGGGGATATATTTGTGGACAATACTATATCTTACATTGAAAAAGCAAATATTTCAACTAATGTTTTTGGTGGAAGGAGCTGGGAAACTATACTTTGTACTGCAAGCAAGAGAACTGTTGATAATTGTGCTGAAGAGCAGAGGCTTTCTCGTTCTGGATTGTTTGAGTTGCCACTTGATTTCGTTATTCACAAATGCTTAGTGCAAGAAATAATCCTTCAGTATCCTTGTGCAAATATGTAGGATGTTTATATGGCTATATCTGGTAGTTTTTTTTTAAAATCATATCTGGTAGTTTACTACATCCGTCACACCTTATCTCTGTAACTTGTATTTTATTTTTGTTGAAAATGCATTTTCTGTTTCTCCTAATATTTTGCCGGGTTTTTTCTTATAAGCTGGAGAATCAGACATTAATATGAATGTTTCATTGCACGTAGGCTTGTATCCAAAAAATTTGTATATGTAATTAGTGTATGCTACTGATTGTTCTACTGTTTGCTTCTACTTCTAGAAAAGTTTCCTTTTCCATTTACACATCTTTAATTACTTTATGTTTATGTGAGTCATAAAGTTTCTCTTAAATTATCCTTGATTGCTTCTGTGCTTGGCATCTACTTAAATTTGGTGTTGTTGTGCTGTATGCGTTTTTCAAAGTCCTAAAGATTACAATTTAGTGCTTCATGCGAAGAACATTTCCTTGAGCTCTTCACTCCTGCTCTTCTTTGCTTTGTTCATAAAAAATTAACATTTTGTTTTAGTTTCTCATAAGAAAGAATTAAACTATCTTGTTAGTTGGCTCTTTGTACAACTTAAGGCCAGCGTTTTCTTTCACTTGAAGGGACCTTTCCATCTAGAGCAATTAGTTAAGAAAAAACTATGGTTGTCCAAGATCATCATCCTTTAAGGTCAATTAGTGCTTGCTTCTTTCTAATTGTCTAGGAGTAAACTTTTGTAATTATAGTTTGGCAACCTCACAACTCAGTGAGGTGTTTTTCGTAATTATTCTACCAACAGGACACTTTTTTTTTCTTTTATCTATTTCATTCATTTATGTTTCCTATAAAAGCTGGTTTCCATTTCCTAAAAAAAACTTGTCCTGATTGTGAGTGTTTTCACCTAATTGTCTCACCATTGAGTTGGATTTCTGAAAAGATTCAACAGAGAATGTTTCTCTCATTAAGGGTAATAGTTATTCCTTTAACTCTGCCAGATATACTTATGTCAGCAAGTTAACTGTAAAACTACTAGATGAAGGATTTGATTTGCAAGGGCATCTTCTAGCGTTGCGGCGGTACCACTTTATGGAATTAGCAGACTGGGCGGATTCATTTATCACATCTCTGTGGAATCATGTAATATATTGCATACCTAGTTACTTTTAGAGTTTCTTATCTTTTCTGAACTGAAAGTGCTGATGAAATTCCTTTGTGATTTGCTTTATTTCCACTCCTTGAAAGCATAGAAGTGGTGTGTCATAGAAGCAGATAGTAAGCTTCAAGATATTCAAGGTTATCTTGAATTGTCTGTTCAAAAGTCATCGAATGAACATGACCGCAACAAGGAAAGATTATTTGTCTACATCAAAGAACAGTGCACTCTGCCTCTTTCCAAAGGGACTATAGGTATATTATCTACTCATTTCAATTCAATTATAGCTTTTTATTTTCTGTATCATGGTCCTCAAATTTGGTTAAACTCGATATTTTGTGACTTGATGGTTTACATTAATATATATTAGAGTTAGTTTTGCTAATTTTTCCTGATGGTTTTTTTTTCTTCTACATGGCAGGGATTGATTCATTTGAGTTTTTAGGTTTGGGATATCACGTAGAGTGGCCTATCAATATCATTTTGACTCCTGCTGCATTGAAAATTTATGCTGGGATTTTTAGTTTTCATGTTAAAGTGAAGCTCGCTGTTTTTTCTCTGACCAAAGTTTGGTCCTCATTGAAGGTCGTGATTTATCCTTTAAGTTGATACATGTTCATTGAAACTACTCAATTTAGTTGAAATAGCTGACAATCAACCAGGCATAAAAGCATAATAAATGCAAATATGCTTCAGAACCATGAAAACATTTGGTTGCAAGTTGCAACTCGGAGATATTAAACACCAAACGTTAAAGTTAAACCATAATGTGTACAAAGGGGCAATGCTGGATGTGTGTTGAAGAACAGATAAGTGTAGAGTGGCAATACTCTAAATTAAATTTTGAACATGTTATAACTTTTATGAGAAAATTTGTTGATACTTTCAAATACACCTTTTCAATTTAATTCTTAATTAAATTATTCTTCCTTAAGCTATTTCTTTCCTCAGCCTTTTAGATCGGGTTTTTAGGTGCATGCTCTTGTTCCTTCTTGTCCTACTGGGAACCCTTCTTTTTCAGTACTAAAGATTGACTCGAACAAAGTTATATGGATGGCAAATTTTGCCCTTTTCTAGAACTTTTAGATGGGGAGGGCTGACGGTTTAAAATTTCAACTGCAAGTATGTTATTCAGCTTGTAATCCCATTAGCCACAGTGGTGATAAGAGGGAATAATGTTAGTTAGCTGGCATGAATAGTCAGCTGAAGTTGAAATGCGTCTTAAAGCTCTTGGAAGTAGAAAGGAACTTACTCATTTTGCTTCAAATTTTGATTGACAGGACATGGTTATCTTAGTAAGTCAGAATCGCCATTCCAAACTTGTTAATCAGGAAATTCAGCATTTCAATGTTTTTGTGAAGACTAGGTACCCCTGATTTATGGCCTCAAATTTCTGTTTCTTTGTTTTGCTCCATTCAGAAACTAAATATTTATTTCTATATTTGTGGTTTTTATGTGTACTTCTAACTATATTTTTGTCCTTGCATACTTTTGTGATTAGGTATGAAGTCAACCATTTTGTATGTGTATTACAACATTATGTGGAGTCTCAATTATCACATCTATCTTGGTGTAGATTTCTTCAATCTCTTCAACTTAAGGTGAGAGTCAACGTTTTATCCATTTTTTAATTTTAAACAGACAAACTAAGAAAAAAAATTAAAGATTATGTTGAGTACGGCATGTTTTTATCCCATGTACTAATATCAGATATTATGTTTAGTAGTTAGTACGATACCTTTTCTTGCTCTTCAGGATTGGTTGTTGAGTTGTTGTTGGTAAGTTATTTTTATTCGAAGGATATCTCCTATATTTTTGTGTACGATCAAAAAGGTGCCCCTGCCTTTTCCTTATTTACAAGACTTCACTTATTTTTAATCCATCTCCATACGCATTTGTTAATTTCTTGTGTTTATTCTTTACTTAAAGATCATTGAACTTACATAGAAAGAGGAAAAAAATGATGGATTGGGAGTTATGCTGAAAAATAATTTTCGCATTTGTTTCTAAAACCATGTTTAAAATCAACAATTACATAAACATCACTACCCGACACTGTCTGTAGAATGGCTACATGGTATTACTTGACATCAATTAAATTTTTTTCATCTTATTATCTACATATTCAGAAGACATCTTATATCTCTCTCCACAAAAAAAGACATCTTATATCTTGACCATCCAATGCATCTCATCCTAGAGTCTAGATATCGTTGTTTTTTATACCTAGAGCCCCATCTTAACAATTAATACGGGAGATTAATATCGGTGATGTTGGCGTGTTTATTTAGCATTCATGACATGACCAAAGCGTGGGGACTGATTATTTGCATCCTTGTTTGATGTAGGCAAAAGATATGATGGACCTCGAGTCAATGCATATGGCTTATTTAGCTGATGCACTACACACGTAAGATTCTTTCTCAAGGGTTGAAATTACTTCGGGAACTAGAAGATTGTTTCTGAATGCTTGACTTTCTGTTTTTTTCGATGAAAAGTGCTTTTTTTTTTCTTTTTTTCTCTCTATATATCATGGGGAGCTTTTACTTGCTTAGTTTGGTGTGTTTCTTAGTTTGTTTAATTAAGCAAAAAATATAATAGATTCATTATTCCATCTTCTGCATAAAATTTTATGAAACCAATAAAAACGTTTGCTTATCAAATCATTGTACCACCCATTTGGAGCCTCCATTGTCCATTTGCCTCCAGGGTTGGAGTTTTCTGCTAAATGGAGTTTGAGCTCCAGCTGTTTACCTGGATTAGTTGTTGATTGGATGTTTGAGGCTCTAAACGGGTGGTCATCACCCATGATAGGCAATCAGAGGTTTAGTGGAAATATACTTCGAGAGCTTCTTTGCCATATTTGTAAGGAAAGGAACCACAGAATACTATGTTCTCCTCATGGACTCTTAATTGCAAGAAATTCTTTTGTAACTACAACTTATCTATGGCCTGTCTCAGCCTCTTGTCCCTAGACTTTTTTTTGCCTTACAAGTGTTTCTCATCGAATAAATAAATAAATGCTACTTGAAATGTAAGGACCAAATAAGATATTTTTGGAAAATTCAAGGACTAGAAAGTTAATTTGTTCACAATAAAAGTAAAGAAGGGCTTGTTGGACACGTGTCCGAGCGGTTTCCGACTTGTTCAAGTGATTCAGAGGTGTGCGACACTGAACTTGACCCTCAAACTTTAGAGCAACATGCATGTGCTTCCTAGGTTGTCTTTACCAAATGAAGAAATATATTCATCCATTTTTTTTTAATCATCAATGGGTGGAACTGGAAACATAGAAGTTCCTCAAATTAGTTGTGGAACCGAGTTCCTAATATTTTTTATGACCTTTGCAGATGCTTCTTATCTGAAGAAACACAATCTGTGTCTTGTATCATTAATCAAATCTTACAATGTGCATTGGATCTCCAATGTTGTTTTACTGGTGACATGTGGAATACTCAAGTTGATAACCCAACTTCTTCAAGTAGACTTACTCGGATCAACAAGTCTCAGGTAAGCTGCATTTATAATTTTCACCTTGGAAGGGTCTTTTTGAATCATACTTTAAATCTAGGGCAAATGTCCAAAATATCCTAGTATGATCATTTCCCGATCTAAAGAGAAGCTATATTTTCTCCTTTCATTGCTCGTTATCTGGAATCCATTTCCTTCGTACACATAAATGGGAACTTGTCTTCAAGTACAGGGTATTTGATGTTCCCCATGTGTTTGGTATGACATAACTCCCATATTGGACAGTCATGTTCATTATATTTATTTTATTATTAGAAGTGCTAAATGTAGCTTTCGAATTGAATAAAGTAGATTCCCTTATTTCCCATTCTTTTTTTTTGGGAAACCGAGAAATCGGAGCTTTGCTCCACCATACTCGGGATAACCATGTTCGTCCTTAGGTCAGGCATCAGGAGACATCGAAGGAATGGAGACACGAAAGGTGTCTACAATTTAATGTCACAAGTGAATTTCGAACCTAAGACCTTGAGAGGAGCACAACACACCTTCAAAACTCATGCCTTTGACCACCGCGCCAACCCTTGGGGATGGCCAATCTTGATAGAAGTTTGAGGTCTCTAAAGTATTCCTCCTTGGAGGTTCTTGGTTTGAAACCCACAAAGTATTCGCCCGTTCCTATTTCCCATTCTTGAGAACTGTTGGCATTTATGAATATAGAGTGTCTTATAAACTATCCATTTGGGTTTAGGGATTAGGGGAGGCCTAAATCTTATAAACTATCCATTTGGGATCTTGCGGCCTCCTATGTAGAAGTTTGAGGTTTTCAAAGTATTCTCCTTTGGAGGTTCTAGGTTTGAAACCCACAAGTGAACATAATTGCAAGTTTTTCTGTTGTCTCTCAAATCCGGGTCTTGAGATAGCCGCTGGACATGTGGTAGGACAAAGTTCTGATTATCTATTATATATATTAAAAGGAAATATAAAACTATCCATTTGGGGATATTCAATAAATCTCTTATAAAAACTGCTTTTCAAACATGCTCTAATTGGTAGAAATGGACATATAACAAGCTGCTTTTCAAACAGTGTCTGTTCGCAGGGTGAGAATGTGTAATACATTTTGTAGTTACTTTTATTGTCTTTTTGTAAAATAAAATCTGAAACAGAGGTAAAATTGTATCTCATCATGCAGGTACTTGCCGTAAAGAAGAGATTTGACAAAAACATGAAGGAATTGCAGCTACTTTATCTGAAGTCACCTAAGCTCGGGGAGTTTGGGCTATCTCGTTTCTGGGAATATCTCAATTACAACTATCATTACTCTGACACTGGTAATTAAATGAGTTACTATGCTTTCTCAGTTTAATGGTCTTTGTAACGTTTGTGAAATTGAATTAGTTAGGTTCGTGGCGGGATAGTTTCTATGCCATGGGGTAGTTTTATGATGCGTGAATGGTTGTTGCATTTGTATTTGATGTTATTATTCGTGAGTGTTCGGGTCAGTATACGCGCACCTTAACTATTCTCACGAAACATACCTATGTTGCATTCAATAGTCTTAGTGATGTTGGCCCTTTCACAAAGGACCGGTTCTTGTAATGAGTGTAGTAATGTTTTTAATATGAAGTGTGCAAAAGATGGTTGGCTTTTCCTTGTGTTATAGAATATTGGTCTTTCCGGTCAACTTGTGCTCTCTCCTCGTGTTACACTTTTTAATATAGGCCAGTACTTAAAAGAGTTTAGACAGTATCATCGTTAGTCGATATAATTATATTTATCTCAACCTATCGGCTTAAACTTTTGGATTGATCGATGATTTAACTTTATTAACTTAAGTTTTTTGGTTGATTAGTAATTTGATATGACTGTCGCTGAATTTCTTTGGTGGGTTAGTTTGGTGAAAGGCGGTTCTTTGCCCGAGCAGGAATTGAACCAAAAAGAAGCTGAGTCAAGCTGCTTAAGGGGGGCTTCACTATGCCAATAAAAAACACCAGATTCAAAATTTTCCCCAGAGATATTCGAAGAAACTTTCACGTATGCATAAATCAACTATTTCTACATATTCGAATAATCACAGATATCAAAAAAAAAAATAGTTTGTCTATATTTTTGTTGAGTTTAAGGTTATAGAGAAGCTTCAATTCTCTGACCATTTCTTGTACAAGAGGCTGGCCTTAACCTTCTCTTAAGGATGAATCGAACTTCAGTTTAATCCTTTGGTCTCTTGTTCAAATCCGGGTAGGTATATTCAAAAAAAAAAAAAAAAAAAACCCTCTCTCAAGATTGACTTTACAAGAATGTGTCAACTTCAAGTCAATTAATTAGTAAAGTGTTGTAGTTTTTAAAACTTATTTATTTTCAAACTAAATATGTATAATTGGGCTATTTTCTTGTGTTTATGTGGTGGAATAACAAAGATATTACAAATCTGGGATTTGAACTCAATTCTAATGCAAACCTATTCATGAAATTAACCCCTTCCAGCATTATTATGTTATTTTTAATACGCGTGTTTTTATTTAATTTAGATTTACAGTTAGCTCGTTAAGTTTAGTTTTGACCAACCAATCGTGAGAGGGTTTTTTTTTTCTTTCTTTTAATTTCGTAAAAGTTAAATAAACTGAAAAGTCGTGGCGTCACCTCCTAAGGACAAGAAAATAGTCCATGTTTACAAGTTAGTTTGAAAAATAACATGTTTCCAAATGCTGCCCTATTTTACTAATTTGTCCAATTCAAATTTTAATACACATTTGTCTTGTTTTTGTTCAGCCAACTATAACGTGAGGTTGAAGGATCAAACTATTAATTTCAATAAAGGTAATTAGTATTAGTTATGCTTATTAGATAATTTGAACATACATCTCAAAGCAATCGTTAATGAGAGAAGTGGTCCACCTATTTTATAAATATTTTGAAAACTTTCTACTTTTCTAATGTAGGACAATAGTGTGATCCTTAACATGCCCCTCGAGATAGTTCTTCTTTTGAATTTCACCAATCTTGAATTGAATTCCAATTTTATTTGGACCGAATATTGTTTGGGTTTTATGGGTTATGAATTTGATACCATATTAGATAGTTTAGGCATCCAATTGGTAATGAGAGCAGTAATCCACCTATTTTATATAAGTTTGGAGAAGATCTTTTTACTTTTTTAATTTAGAACAATAGTGGGATCCTTAGCCATGTTTGGATTGAGAAACCTCAAAACACGTCATTTGGATAAAGAGGTTCGGAGATTGATTCTTCTCTACCTCTTTAGCATGCACTGTTTCTTTTTCAGCATTTCTTCGGTAAAAACTTTTTTTTTTTTTTTTTTTGAAATTACAATAATTAGAAGTGGGAGAATTTGAACCCAAGATCTATTGGTTTTTAGATTTATACTAATACCATTAAGCTACTGTTCTTGGTATTATTTTAATTAGTTATCAAATGCGCCTTCATAGTCTAAAATTTCGTAATAACTTTGAATGATGGACAAAACATTATATTATTTACATTTTACAGATAAATCATAAATTCCATAAAAGTGTAGCATCTAATTAAATAATTTCATGGCCGTTAGCAATATATCTCAACATCAATAAACAACACTTAGTCCAAATGTAAGGGTTAACGTGTCAATTTCATCGTTTCCTGGTAATCCGAGCAGTAGTATCCTTTATATAGGGTTTGTAGTCTCCCTCCTCTAACTTGTACTAAAAAAGAATCTCAATGTAAAAAGGCTTTTATGTTGTTTGGAGCCATCTCACAAGAAAACAATAAAACCTAAAATTGTTAGTCCCCTCCTAAATTTGTATTAAAAATAAAAATAAAACTTAAAATAGTTTTCTATTGTAATTGAGGGTCAACCTATTGATCATTAGACATTTAAATTGTTTTCTATTATTAGCTTACTATTAACTTCTTTTTCGAAAATATAGTCTGTATTAATTTTCTTTTTCAAATGTTATAGAATGGATCAGTGCGCAATGGTTTCATTGTTTGGTTGTAATTAAATCAGTATATATATATATATATATATATATATTGTTATTATTTAACTAATAAAAAATAACTAATTAATTTTTATACTAAATTTTTTGTTTTTTTAGTTTATTTAGGGAAGGGAACCACAAATCTTACATAAAAAGTACTATTTTTAAAATCAAGTTCGTGATTGTAGAATTAAATTGGATTATAACCAATTAACCAAACCAACACATTTTAACTCTTTCAATATTTTGTAGTTGAACTCAAACAACGAATGAAAACTTACAAGACTAGTCAATATCTAAAAATTCATTACAAATATGCCTACTTAAAAAAAAAGTTAGCAAATGTAATTATTGATAATTAACGAGTGCGTCCTTCTTAAGAATATTTTATAATACAATATTAAAACTATGAGAAACTTAGAAGATTAATTAAATTAAAACAAATAATTATAAATATGTTTACTTAAAAAAAATTTAATAATCATAATTATAAATATTAATAATAATAGTATATTAATACATAAATATATATTAATGAACATAAATCTATATTAATAAATATTAATAATACAGTATTAAAAAATATGAATACAAATATTTTAAAATTTAACTATAGTTCATGTATTACCATTCTCATAAAATTAATGAGGTATATATTTTAGAATTTACTTATCTTTTTCATTAATTTGCGGGAGGACCAAACATAGAAGGAAAGATATTAGAAAAAAGTGTTGACAGGTCAACGTTTTTAATAGCCGAAAGAGGAAAAAACAAGCAAGTTGTTGTAACTGCGTCAATGACGTGGAGGGCGAAGCCAATGAGTTTCAATGACAGCGCAGAAAAGAAACCCTA
>JBBMKA010069487.1:0-16019 GCA_037833695.1 Sechiopsis laciniata | reverse complement strand
TATATTTGTTGGACAACCTGTGTGCGGTTTACATAAATACAAAATAAAACAAAATTTGTTGTATGTACCCAATTGAGAAAATCATACAACCCAATTGGTGTTGATGGTGCTCTGTTTTTGCCCTGTTTTATTTTTAATCATACTAATATAAGTATATATATAATGACTAGTAGGTTCTTCGAAAAACTCGACCATAAAATGTAGAAGGTGCAGAGCTCCTCGACCAAAGAGAGAAGGTGTGTTTGAAGCTTTGTGGGCAATTCATTAGTTTCAATTAACACTATTAATTAGAATAAGGAGCTCCTTATACACTTAATTACACTTGAATAAAAAACAAAATACACTTTATTATATTTTTTCTTTCGTTCAACAACATTTTATGATAGAATTTGAATCCATAATTTCTTACAAGTGTTTGGAAGTCAAAGAGTATGAAAATGATTATGTTGTAAATCACTTTCTTTTTTTGAACCACCACATAATCACATTCCAAATCTTTCAACTTATGTTGTTGAATAAAAAAAATAGTAATTTTGTTGTGATATAAGTAAAAATATCATTTTTTTAGTTCAATTATAATTGAGAGAGAGATTAGAATGTATAATATTTTTTTCGTGAAAATATAATGATGTGTTGAAAATGCTATTGGTTCATCACAATTTATTCGTATTTTTTATAAAAACATTTGAATTATCAAGTCAATTTTTTCTTTTAAAAAAAATAAGTTTTAAAACCTTATTTGATTATTATTGATCGATCATTTTTAATTTTTTAAATCAATCATCTAAAACATTACTTTTTACTTATGAATTTTATTGCATTTCAAAAAAAAAAAAAACTTATGAATTTTATTGTTTTGTTGCCTTACTTTGAGTACAACTTCTAGAAAATCTAACTATATTTTAGAAACTAAAAATAATTATTTTTAAAATTTGCTATTTTTTCGAGAATTCAAATTTTAATGGAGAGAAAACAAATTTGAATTTGAAAACTAAAAATTAAAAAGTAAATATTTCTCTAATATACTCTTACATTTCAAATTTTGGTATTAGATAACGAAGCAGTTTTTTTTTTTTTTTTTTTTTTTTTTAGAATAATAACGAATCATTATATAAAGGCAGTATATATAGTCTTAATTTTTTTTTAAAAAATGAAAAGTTATAATATGAGTTTCGATAAGTTCAAGTATAAATGTTACTTTTTTTTTTTTTTAATACTACTACAACTTATATCTTGAAATTAGCTTGGGATAAATAAAAATAAAATAAAATGAATAAGAGGTTGAATGAAGCTTTTGAGGCGTTTGGATGTATATTATGGAGTGATTAGATGAAGTAATTGTTATAATAACTCATTTGGATGAAATTGTTTGTAAAATAATTCGTAGAGGGATTGTAATAACTTGTTTGAATGTACTATTGTGGAAGAATTATAGAAGAGATTTATTATTCTTTTTTAATGATGTGACATTATGAAAAATTATATAAAATAATATTTTTTTGTTTTATTTACTATTCTAAGTCTCAATTTATCATTAATGGTGACGAATTTTTTGGGTGAGAATATATCATTTATTTGCCATTTTATTTAGGTTCAAATACCATTTTGGTCCCTCAACTATCACCTTTGTTCCATTTTGTCCAATTTTAGTCCCTCAACTATTATTTTTGTTCTATTTTAATCCCTAAACTTTCAAAGTCTAATTTTGGTCCCTCAACTTTGACAAAAATTTAAAAATAGTCATTGAAGTTAAAAAAAAAAGTTAACCATGGTTACAAATTTGATGAGTTGGCAACAAAATAATATTAAAAAAATCCATATACTCAAGAGTCATCTTCTACCTCATCTCTCCATCTTTACCCTTCCTTCCCCATCTCATTTTCTACACACTAAAAAATTACAAGAATTTTAAAAATCCATAATTTGTAATTGATTCCTATGTACTCCATATTCTGCGAAGAACTACAATAACTAACAACGCCAAATCACAAAGTTAAGTATATAAATAATATTTTTAGGTTAGTGGCTATATATTTAATTGTAGGACAATGAGTGAGTTGGTGAGCAATTATGTTTTAGTTAATTAATTAATAGAATCAAGTAAGCAAGGACTCTTTTTGAGGTTGTTTATAAACAAGAAGATTAATAGATTTATTTGGGAATGTAAAAGGAAGATAATGGTCAGTTTTTCAAGATCTTTACCATTCATCTTCAAAGTGTCGGAATCTGTGAGATTCTTTTTTCCCTGGCCTAATCGCTTTGGGGCTTCAAAATGTAAAGAATTACAAGAATTTTTTAAAGTAAGAGGGAGGAAGGGTAAAGAAGAAATCTGAGAAATTATTTAGTGTGTAGAAAATGAGATGAGGGAAGGAAGGGTAAAGAAGGAGAGATGAGGTAGAAGATGACTCTTGAGTATATGGATTTTTTTATTATTATCTTGTTGCCAACCCATCAAATTTGTAACCATGGTTAAATTTTTTTTAACTTCAAGAACTATTTTTAAGTTTCTGTCAAAGTTGAGAGACCAAAATTGGACTTTTGAAAGTCTATGGACTAAAATGGAACAAAAATGATAGTTGAGGGGC
The DNA here is from genome assembly GCA_037833695.1 of Sechiopsis laciniata. Lineage (NCBI taxonomy): Eukaryota > Viridiplantae > Streptophyta > Magnoliopsida > Cucurbitales > Cucurbitaceae > Sechiopsis > Sechiopsis laciniata. Next base: position 13,434 of record JBBMKA010069487.1, on the reverse strand, counting down.
TAAAATTGGACTTTTGAAAGTTTAGGGACCAAAATTATATTTTAACCTTTTATTTACTTATGGTTAACGATCTTTATTGAAAATATATATAACGACAAAATAAATCAATAAAATTTTCAAATTTATTTACAAAATTTAAGATAAAAAAATATATCTAATTTATGCAACCATGTTTTGTATCTATGAATTTTTAATTTCATAGTTGCAAATTAGTTATATTAATTATATGAAAAAGATAAATCTATTTTTAAAAAAATATATAAATCAATAAAAGATATTTAGCATAACAAAATATTGACCATATAAATAAATAAATTTTTTAAATTTATTTACATAATTGAATATAAAAATATTTATTTTAATAAAAACGTATTACTTTAATCTTACTTAAAACCAAATTGGTTTGAAATGATTATTAAGTTTACATTACTAAACATATTTAAAAGTACGAATTTGATTATCGAACTACCATTATATTTAAATTATAGAGCATAGTTTTTTTTTTTCTTTTTGCAGAAATTAACATAATTTTAAAATTCAAAGCCATTTAATTTAATTTATAAAACATATTTTTTAAATTACGAAATTGATTATGAAATGAATGTTTTTTTTTTTTTGAGATAATTATAAAACTACTATTAAGTTTAAATTAAAAACACATTTTTAAGATGTGAAATAAACATTAATTTAAAATTTCGAAATATGTTTTTAATTATGAAATATATTCTTTAAAATATGATACTAGGTGAATAACAACGGAATAACAAATATTGGATATATTCAAATATATATAATAAAATAATCAGCAAAAGATTAAGAAAAAAATTACAAAAGTCAAATTTTGAAAAAAAAAATTAAAAACTTGGAATACTACCAAACAACTCAAAGCCACCGAATGGGTAGATAACGTGATTAGTTATCTAGTTTGGTGTTAATCCATTTTTACGGTCACGAGTTTGATCCCTAGAATCGATATTTGTAATCTCCTAATTTTAAATTAAGAAACATAATTTCATTAATATCAATACATTATATAATAAATATCCATAAATATCAATATTATAAAAAAAATTGTGATAACAATCAATGACTACATTTTCTTTTATAATTGTTTTCTAGACTTCGATTTGCAAATAAATAAATAAATATATATATATATATATATAGATATATATATATATATATGTATTTTATAAAAAAAACAAAAATGTTTGAAATTTTTGAAAAACAATTTAAAAAAAAAAAAAAGAAGACCTAGGGAGGGGGAGTGAGGCAACGCGTTAAAAGAGGTGAGTTAAAAAAAAAAAAAAAAAAAAAAGTATCAAGCTAACAACTCTACCCAATTCCCACAATCAAACAGCCTCTTCGGAATAAGTTTTCCACCATGATAAAACTTCCTGCTAAAAAATTACCCCTTTTTTTTTTTTTTTAAATATGTTAAAAGATTTTTTAAAAAAAAACATATGACATAAATATTTGTGTGAAAAAAAATATATATATATAGGTGAGAAAAATTAAAATAATTAGGTCGTAAAGAGAAAAAGAAGTGGGGCCACATGCCCCCCTACAGCCAACATGTAGCCCTTTATCTATTACTTTTTTTTTTCTTCTGTGTGGTTTTTTTTTTTTGCCTACGGGTTGAATTTTAAGTTCAATTATACAAATTTAATCCAAATATTCATCTCCCATGAACTTTATTTACCAACGATCATAATCAACCGCATAAATGCCCTTTCAAAATTTAGTTTATTTTGCAGTATAATAAATCTTGAAAGAATTTGATTAAAAATGTTATGGAGTATGGACAGAAGTTTCATAACTTTACCCGCAACAAAGGCGTGAGAATTTAAATACATTTGTACCATTTGTCAATTTAAACATTATAGTTGAGATGAAGAAAAAAGATGATAATTGAGATGGAGGGCTCTATCATAATTTGACTTTGATTAAAAATATGAAAAGTGGAAGATATTTTGCAAATTTTATCCCTAATTAATCTTTAGCAATATTTAGAGATACAAATTCAAAATTATAACTTTTAAATTATAAATAATAATTTACATCTTTATTTATAAAGTAATATTGAAAGATATAGATTTAAAATTATGACTTTTAAATCGTACATACACATTTATGTCATATTTGTTGTGATTGTTTGCATCGAATAGAACAGAGTCGCAGCTAATAGAGATTGAGAATAACAATAATAATGAAGATGAAGAAGAGAAAGAACGACACAATGATTTGACGTGGAAAACCCCTAAACAAATTAGGGTAAAAATTACGAGCAAGGATAGAAGAACTTCATTACAAAAATATGAGTTACAAACTTTCTCTCTTATAAAGTAACAACAACTCTCTTATAAGGAGAAACTCTCTCTATTTTTATCTCACACCCTCACTTTCCTAGATGTGAGATGTCTTGGGAGATTTTGGGATGGCTTGCCAACAAATGGCATCACCTATTTATAGTGCACATAAACTTGGCCTCCAAGTAAAATCCTATGGTCATAAATTGGCTATATCTTGCCTTGGTAATCAAGCAAATCACATGGTCTCAATTTTGCCATAACTTCACTTTGGACAAAATCATGTATGATCTAGATCTTTCTTCAACAATCTTGGACAAAGTGTGTTTCTAGAATTCTCTTCATCAATCTTAGACCAATGGTGTTCTAGAATTCTCTTCACCAATCTTAGACCAATGATGTTCTAGAATTCTCTTCACCATTCTTAGACAAATGATGTTCTAGAATTCTCTTCATCAATCTAGAACATATGTGTATGATCTAGAACCTTCCTTGGCCATCTAAGATAAAGTTGAATGATCTAGCATATTTCAATATTATTCAACATTCTCCCACTTGGAGATTTGATTAAAGATCAATCAATCTCCATACCATTATTTCTTCTTTGCCATTTCCATGTTGCTTATATTCCTTGCTAGGCCACTCGAGGATTGACACCAATTGAACTTGTCAGTATATCCTCTAATAATAAAGTCTGATCCTCCACAACACAATGCAACATCTATCGATCCTTTAGTGTATCTAAGGATCCTTATAACAACATTTAAATGCTCTCCACCATCATTCGCCATATACCGACTAACTGCTCCCACAACATGTGCAATGTCTCGTCTGGTACAATTCTTGGCGAACATTAAACTTCCCACTACTGATGCATACAATACTCGAGACATCTTCTTCCTCTCCACTTCACTGCTAGGACACATCTTAGAGGATAACTGAAATTAATAGAAAGATGGGTAGAAATTGGCTTACAGTCTTTCATGTTGAAGCGTTGCAATATCTTCTTCAAATGAGACAGCCAAGTTTTTCTATTATTTTTGTCTCGGTGAATTCTCATCCCCGGAATCTTGTTTGCTGGTCCCAAGTCCTTCATTTCAAACACCCTGGCCAATTGAGCCTTCAACTCTTCAAGACAATGTTTGTTAGGGCCTGCTACCAACATGTCGTCACCATACAACAATAAGATAACAAAATCTTTTCACCAAACCTCTTGAAAAATACACAAGGGTGTGCATAAAGCTTGTTGTATTCAAGGCTCATAATGAAGGAAAATCTCTTGTAACATCTCGACGCCTGTATGAGATCGTATAGAGATTCGTTCAACCTACAAACCAAGTTCCCTTTTTTTTTCCCTCTCTAGTTGGAGCATACACATTTCTTCTTCAAGAACCCTGCTGATGATAACCTTGTGGGTAGTGGGATCACACAGGTATACCCCTTCACACCATTAGCATACCCTAAGAACAAACATCTTCTGGATTTTGTATCCAGTTTTGTAACTTCTTGGGTATTGTACATCACGTATACCAAACTTTTGAATATATGGAGGTTTGAATAATCAATAGGCTTTCCAGTCCACATCTGCATTGATGTCTTCAACTCAATTGCAGTTGATGGAGCACGATTCACTACAAAACAGGGGATACTGGCTGCTTCTGCCCAAAATGATTTTTCTAAGCCTGTAACTCTTAACACTTCTCTTATTATCTCTAACAAGGTTATGTTCATCTGCTTTGCCACTCCATTTCATTGAGGAGTGTAGACAGTAGTTAAATACCTTTTAATGCCTTGTTGATTCCAAAATTCAGCAAACTTATTGCTTGAATATTCTCCTCCATTATCCATCCGACAACAATTAACCTCCTTTCGTAGTTGAAGATTAACTAGCGCTTTGAATACTTTGAAGACCAGTCACACATCTGCCTTCTTCTTGATGGGATATACCTAACACCTCTTGGAGTAACAGTCTATAAAGAACTCAATGTACCTTGCTTCTCCTAAGGATGTAACCGTGCTTTCCATGCATCAGAATGAACCAATTCTAGAGTAACTCCATTTCTAGAATTTGATGCCTTGAACTTTAATCTATGTTGCCCACTTGCCACACAATGCCCACATAAAGATAAATATACCTTATTGAGCCCGAGGAGTAGATTTTGTTCTACAAGAACTTTAACTCCTTGCTCCGACATGTGCCCAAGTTTCTGATGCACATCTTTGGAAACCTTTCACTTGGACTACTTGAGGCAACATATGCCTCTCCCTTTTGCAAGGTCTCTCCCACCAGCATGTACAAGTTTGTATCAACTTTTTTTTCTCTTCATAAGTATCAGCGCTCCTCCCAATCACAACTTTGCAATCAAGGTCCTCAAGTTAACCTAATAAGAGCAAGTTCTTTTCCAGGTTTTTTACGTGTCGCACTTATTGAGTTGTACGAGCAGTACTATCATGACACTTCCATTTGACAGTTCCAATACCGACAATCTTCAAGGCATGATCATTATAGCTGAACATAGATCCTCCCGAGATAGGTTCATAATAATGGAACCATTCTCATCGAGAGGTCATTGATAACTGGCTTCTGAGTTAGCCAAACTATTTCTGCCTTCGATAGTTGTCGCTGCTTCACAACATAAAGTACCACCTCGTTAAAGGTGTCTTCTACATTTCCTTGAGGATTGAAATCTTTCTTGTTTAGATTTCAACAAACCTTCTTAAGGTGCCTTTTTTTACGACAATGGTAGCACTTCACATCTTTCTTACTTCTTGATTTTTCCCTTCCTTAATTTTTGCTCCCACTGAAGCCACGTTTCGTTGATCTGTCTCTTGCACTATAGAGCCTCATTTATAAAGTTGATGACAAGTTGATCATACGAATCAGGAAGACTTTGAAGTAGAATTTCAGACATCGGGAGAGAATACAATTTCCTCTTAAGGAAAAAACTTGTTGTGAAGTGACTTGACCTCGTACAATTTTGTGAGATGATCCCAAATCTTCTTCGCAGTTTTCTTCTCCTTCATGCTTCACAACACTCTATTTGCTAGTACCAGATGAGATTTGTAATAGCATTCCCATTCATCTCGTTCCACTTATCATCTGTGTGTTTGATGGTTTCCGGACAATTATCTATTCTCAAGATATGCTCCATCTTCATCTTCCACAACGATAAATTGGTCATGTTGAACTTCTCAATCTCGAACCTTGCCGCCATTGCTTCTACCACAAACCGTAAACAATCTGCTAACCTTTCAATAAAGGTTAAAAATATCTAACTTATTTTCTGATGTGGAGTATCCACTTCTAGTGGCAACCACAGAGCATATGATAAATAGATATTTTCACCATGAACCAGGCTCTGATACCACTTGTTGTGATTGATTGCATCAAATAGAGCAGAGTCGCAGCTAAAAAAGATTGAGAATAACAATAATAATGAAGAGGAAGAAGAGAAAGAACGACACAATGATTTTACGTGGAAAGCCCCTAAACGAATTAGGGTAAAAACTACGGGCAAGGATAGAAGAACTTCATTATAAAAATAGGAGGTAAAAACTTTCTCTCTTATAAAGTAGCAACAACTCTCTTATAAGGAGAAATTCTCTCTATTTTTATCTCACACCCTCACTCACCTAGATGTGGGATGCTTGGAAGATTTTGGGATGGTGATAACTCTCAAGAATTGAGAGTTTAAGTAGCTTAAATTAATATATTTTTAGATAAAATTTGCTATAATGAATTGATAATGTTTAGAATTTCGCCCCCCATGTGCCCATTACTATGCGTAAGCGAAATATCCTATAGTTTTCTAATTAGGATACTTTTCAGGGCTCCGCTGTAGTGAAATATGCACAAATTGTAAGAAAATTATTTAAGTGTTAAAAAGAGAATTGATACTTTCTAGTTTGTTGAAGTGAACATGAAAGCAAAGCAAAATTGAAGAAGGAAGCCCTCGCCTCAGCGAAGTCTAGACCCAACGAGCAGTCTTGGAACCCATCCTACGTCGCCCTAAGGAATTAAGAAATAAGCGAGATGGGATGAGTCGTTAAAATATCTCATCCAATGGTGGCAGATCTGAAAGGCAACGATCAATCTCAGCCGTTGCTTTGTGCTAGCTCTGACGTAGTCGACAACGTGGATCGTGGAGCAGGGGTGCCAAAAGTGGAGCAAGATTTTGGCAGAGCAGACGATCGTGGAGCAGGCCGTTCGTAGAAGCTGTCGGGAGCCCGATAAAAGGCGAGAGGCATCTCCTTTCAAAGGGTTCAGAATTTCTTAGGTATTTTGTTAGTGTTACAGAATTACATCGAGGCATGATATGAAATGATATCGGGCGTGAGCATTTGAATTTAAATCCATGATGAACACACTGCTCCAACAGAAGGCGCAATTTCACAGACTGGCAAACGAGGACCCACACATTCATTTAAGGGAATTCATGGGCGTTTGTGATTCCTTTATTATTCTAGAGGTTACTCAATAAAGTTTGAGACTGCATCTATTTTCACATTCGCTGCAAGGTAAAGCAAAGGAGTGGTTGAGCACTGTCGAAGGGTTAGAAGACATCACTTGGGAGGAACTCATAAAGCATTTCCTGTTGAAATACTTTCCACCCAAGAAGTTGATGCAGCTCTGTGATGAAATCATGAAGTTTAGAGAAGATGCAGGTGAATCGATAGTTGAAGCTTGGGATCGCTTCAAGGCGATCTAACTAAAGTGTCCATACAATGGACTTCTTTACTACGTGCAATTAGAATATTTCTCTGGTGGTCTGTGCAAAGCGGCAAAATTAGTGCTCGATGCATCAGCAGCTGGAGCACTTCTGTCAACGAATTATAACCAGGCTATAGAAATAGTTGAAAGAATAGTGTTAAACATCAGCCAATGGAAAGATGATTTGCGTCAAGATGTCAAGCTCGGAGTAAAGACTGAATCAAGCAGTGACCCGTTGTTGAGACAACAAGTTTCCGAGATGAGAGAAATGCTGCTTAATATATAGACGTAACAGCGCGGATGTTTCCGTATAGAGTGTTAATATAGCGCAATTGGCGTTCACGAACAATCAACAATAACTGTCTATGACGAAGTCCTGTGCCTTGTGCGGCGACACACATCTGTACGAAAATTACCCTCATAATACTGCTGATGACTCTCAAATAGAGTCAAAATTCAGGATAATTTTGGATCATTGTGTGCCATTGTTATATAAGATTTAATGCGAGCAAGGTAAAAATAAAGAGAAAAAGGTGTAGTTTACTAATGCTTACGCATTAGGGGAATAAATTGCGAGATATGATTTATAATGCTTAAACTGAAGAAATTAGCACACTTAACGCACATTTAGCAAGGCTTATGCTGATTAACTATTTTTTTTATAGAAAATTGCGTTTGCAAAGCAGTGTAGAGTTAAGTTTGAGACGCGCGATTGTGAGCAAGTCAGGTTCGGGAGAGAGAAATTCCAAAACACTACAAGCACAATAAGGAAAGATTCAATTAGAAGCAAGAAGTTGACTTACCAGACACTACGAGACAGATTGCGGAAATTAAGAGATGCTTACCTTAGACAAATGAAAACACAATTGGCAAGTTTAAACAAGGAAAAATGTCGCGTTGATTGATTCGTGCCTATTCTGGAATATTCCAAGAGTGACAAAGAAGCTTATAAAATATGATCTCTGTAATAGGTGAAAGTAGAGAGAGTCTGGAGATTAGAAACTGAGAGTTATTGTTTTCTTTATTTTTCTTAATATCAATTTTAGTATGTTTTTCATTTCGTATTCTTTCTTCTTTGTTTGTATGATGAACTAATTTCTTTAAGGCAACACTAGGAAAAAGTGGAGTAGTTGTAGCATGTGTTAAGAGGAAATAGGAAGGTTTAACTGATGCATGTTAACTGGAGGTAAATCTCAACAGTAAGTGTCGACCGACCATCCATACAAACTAATAGATTGTAAATCGGAAGAGGAAATAACTTAAGTCTAGTTGCATGTTCAGTAGGTTAGAATTAAGTCTTTAATTCTTTGAATCAGAGTTTAGGAATAAATGCGTAACTATTGCATACGTAGCGCCGGGTTATCATTACATCAAGTTACGACGGAAGTCGGACTTGATGCAAATGGACGTGGAAGCGAAAGTTTGTAATGCGTAGTATGTTAGTTATTCCTTACTGCATGTTTCTTTGCATCGTATTGCTATTGCTTTCCATGAATATCTTAGTTTAGCCTTATCTCTCTCAATCCATTTTACTACTGTTAAGTTTTCTTTCAACTATTTAAACCAAACTATCATAACATCTATGCTTTTATTTCTGTTCAATTCTAAACATCTCATTGGATAAATCATAGTCCCTGTGGAGATCGATAATTTACTTATTACTTACTGCAAATCTCGTATACTTGCGTGAGTGTGTGACTTTTGCACACGAGGCAACTCAGTTTTCTGCAGTCAACCGCTTTGGTGTATTTCGCGTAAGCGAATCACCAGAGTAACCCATTTTTCAACACTTATAATGCTGGATGGAGAAACCATCCTAATTTTTCATGGTCTAACAATGGAAATCTGGGTAGTTCAAGCAATCAAGCATTCCAACCGAGGCATAATGAGAATCCGCCAGGATTTGACGCACCAATGGGTCAGCAAAGTTAGGGGTGGAATTCCTTCCAGAACCAACGAAACCAGATGCCTCAAAATATTTTTTAGGAAACCTTTAATAGTTTGTTGGAAAGTCTGTTGAAGTAGTACATAGCAAAAAACGGGGTAGCTTCGCAAAGCCAGCAAGCTGCAATCCAAACTCAACAAGCTGTCATGTAGAGCCAGCAAGTAGCCATGAGGAATCTGGAGACGCAGATGGGATAGCTTGCGAACGAACTGAGACAAAGACTCGCTGGTAGATGACCCTCTGATACGAAACCAGCTAGAAGAGAGGGAAAGGATTAGGTTAAAGCTATATTTGTGATTGTTGGACACGATGAAGCGAAGCGGGAAATCGTTGAAAAATTGGCTGAGAGTTTGATAATAGATTCATCGGAGTAAAATATTAAAGGAGGGGAGTACGAAGAAACAATTGAAAGAGTTGATGAGTAACCTGAAGCTGAAGAGGTTGAATCAATCGTTGCAGCAGTTGGAAAAGTTGGAAAAAATGAGTCTGCGAAACTCTGTAATGCAGGAGCAGATAAGGTGATTAGCGAGGTGGTTGAGTTCAAACCCTCACCTCCATTTTCGCAGAGCCTTAAGAAGAAAAAGGAAAAAGTAGGATTTGAGAAGTTTATGGACATTCTAAAGGGTAAACATATCAACATTCTGCTACTTGAAGCATTGTAGCGAATACCAAATTATGCCAAGTTTCTGAATGAAGTTTTGATAGAAAAGAACAAGGTGGAAGATCTGAAATTTGTATCTCTCAATGAAGGGTGTAGCATGTTAATGAAAAATCAATTGCCAGCAAAAGAGGATGACCCTAGCGCGTTCAACATTCCTATCTCTATTAGAGGTAAGCATAATGGAGAAGTGTTGTGCGACCTCGGTGCAGGCATTAACTTGATGCCATTATCAGTGTATAAAAAGTTTAGAATTAGCCAAGCGAAATCGACGTTGGTCATAATATAATTGGCTGATGGTTCCATTAAGCAACCTGAAGGAAAAATAGAAGACATTTTTGTCCAAGTGGGTGATTTTATTTATCCCGTGGATTTCATAATTGTAGACTATGAAGCAGATAAAGAAGTCCCTATTATTTTGGGCCACCCATTTATGAAAAATGGGGCGAGTCGTAGTCGATGTGTATGAGGCTACCATAACGTTGCAAATGAATGGCAGAGAAATGAATTTCAACACCTGCAACTCGCCGAAGCACATACCAGAATTTGAAGAATGCTTCGCTATAACTATGGTGGAAGATGATTTCAGCGAAGTCTATGCAGACAGCTCGCTTGAGCAGCGAGAAGATTCCAATGCCAATTATACAGGATTAAGCGAAGACGAATTGCTAGATGATGAACTTGAGGATAGCGAGAGTCTGACTGATGCAATCGACTCACTAAGCCTCATTGATGGAATTACGCCACTAATGCAGCCATCCACCAAACAACCACCAATAGCAAAATTGAGCTAACTTCTAGCACAAGTTGAAGCACTATTACCGCGAGGAGCCCGTGAAAGCAGACTTTGCCCTTTTGATTGAAGCCTGAGTGGACTAAGCTGGCTGGAGCGAATGGTATTATCTTTTTCAAATTAATATTACTCCAGGCAAGGTAAGAAACTCGATCTTGTACTTGTACATTTTTTTATTGTTAAATAGTTTAATCATGTTAGGATTTAGTTTGCTAAGTCTATTGCTTTGTTTGTTTAGCGAAGAAAAAAATATGGTTGTTTGGAGAGAATTAATCTTAAATTTTTCACTTTCGCTGTCTCGGGATAGTTTTGCGCACACGAGGTGGGACTTTTTATGAGGTTATGCAGTGACGCACGCTGTTATCATCAATAGTTGTCCCCAACCTGGCGCATGGATTAATTGCATGCCCTAATTTGACACGTGTTGCTAGAGATCTCGATCAACCGAATAGGATTTCACCACTTATCGTCTGGCATTTCGCTTCTCGAGGCCGACAGTTGCCATAATCTGTGAACCTTATAAATACCTCATTTCCCTCTCATTTATCTCTTTCACTCGCATTTGAACCCTCGAGCTTTCTGAACTTTAATTTTGCTGAACCCTTCGCTCGATTTTCCAACCATAATCAAATTTTCAAAATGGCCTCCCGAACACCAATAAGCTCTAACCTCGCCAAGAAGGTTGAAAGAAGGAGGACGATGCCAACAGGATTGCGTCTACCAAAGAATTACTGAGGAAGTAACTCGCAGCTGGGGCAAACTCGGTAGTGAAAGAGAGCCCAGTTATGGCAAAGGATAGCCCAGCTGTTGTAGTCAGGCCCAAAATCGAGCTGAAGAAAAAGGTGCTGCCGCAGCAATCCACAGGGGCGAAGGTGATTACAAAGCCTTCTGTTGGGCCATTTGGGCCACAAGGATCCAAGCTCGTTGAGGTAAAATTGATCAAGCCTACAATTGCTGAGTCAATCAAGCCTGTAGAGGCCAGTGTTATCAGATCTACTGAAGTTCTAGTCACTAAGACTGTCGAGCCTGCAAAGGCTATTGGGCTGGCAGCTGATTCTGCTCTGCTTACGCGAATGGAGGAAATGGAGAAGGAATTGGCGTAGCGAAGAGCAGAAGAGTAGGTGAGAATTGAAAGAAAAGAAAAGAATGAGAGAAGAAGGAAGGAGAAAGAGGAAGCCGCTGCGAGGAAGCAGCGAAAGATGGAGAGATATGTCGAAAAATGGAAGGTGCGAGAAACTCCTCAGGCTTCTGTGGCTGAGAGGACCTTGACAGACGAACTTCCATCGAGTTCTATGACCACGGAAGCCAAAAAGGCAGAATTAGTGGAGGACGCACTGTTGCCAATGGGGCAATTTGCTGTTGACGCTTGACGATAGGAACAGTGGATCTCGATGAAAAAAATGAAGATGTTGATGGGGGTAAGCTTTGATAGTACAATGCAAGAGGACGAAAAAGAATTCACAAGTCATGTTGGGAATCTTTTGGGGTCAGAGTAGGAGCATGAAGCGAAGGATTCGTTGCTTGCTAGAGATGACGCATAGTTGACACCTGGTTAACTTGCTGTTGATCCAGTCGAAGGCGAGTTCTTCAAACCTGATAGAGACGAAGAAATTGCCCAAAGCAAAGTAGATAATGACTCTAACAAGGACTTAGAAAGAGATTTAGAGGAAGGTCGGGCCATTGTAGCCAAAGAGAGGAAGGAACAAGCAAAAGAATCTGAGCCCAAGCCATCAATCAAGAAAATGCCAGCTCTAGTCAAGAAAATTAAGAAGAAGTCGGCTCTAAAAAGAACAAGAACTGATGTTCAAGACAATGAGGCTTCGCAGCTAGACAAGGGCAAGAAAGTAAGGAGCGAAGCTGAAGAAGATTGTAATGACCCAGTTTTCCATTTCGGTTTCCTAGGTATGTTCGTTTGTTGATTCGGTTGTTTGGTTGGGCCGTTAGGGCAGTTTGAGCCTCTAGGGGCATTTTGGTAATTTTACCTTTAGGGGTAGTCTCGTAATTATCCACAGTTTCGAGACCTTTCTATTTTTGCTAAGTTCGAGTTTTCCTTCTGTTTTAGGTTTCTGGAGCTAGTGTTGCTGTTTGAGGAGTTTGGAGACTCTTTTAGTTAAAAAGGGGAAAAGAAAGAAAAAGGTGACTTCGCCAGGACTCGAAGCCAGAACCCCCCATGAGGACACGTGTCGCAATCCCGTGGAGTCCTCCTTCTTCTTTCCGAGACCTTAAATACGTAGCTGCCTTCTCATTTATCTTTATAATCGCATTCTCTTTTTCTCTCTACTTCTTCACCCTTCACCGAAATCAAGTCCCCTCGCTGCCTTCAACCTTCGCCGATCCGAGCAGCCACCATTAGTAGCCCCTTGCGAATGCCAGCCCCACTGAGTCTCATCGCACCAGCGAACGCAGCCCCTTGCGATCGCAAGGCCTCGCAGCCCTCGCCATCGCTGTCTTCTTGCCATGTCGCTCCCCCTTTGTCCTTGCCGCACGGTACCGCAAACCCTTTTTCCCTAGCTAGCCCTTCGCCTCAACAAGAAGTCTACCCTTCGCCCAGCCCTGCAGATCTTTTCGCCAGTCTGTTCGTAGTGCATCTTGCCCCCAGTCACGACGTCACCGCGAGTAGCCCGTTCGCCCAACAGCTCGCCGAGCGGTGCCGCTCGTCTTGCCTCATAAGACTTCGCCCAGCCGCACATAGTGTTTCGTCCTACCAAGGTTTATCGCTCGTCTTCGCCCGGGCACTCTACCTGTGCAGCACAACCTTGCAGCCGTGAGCCTCGCCCCGCCAGACGCAGCCCTTTGCCTTTACCTTCACCGAGGTCGTGTTGCCGAGCCTGTCCTTCTCAGTTTTGGGTAATTCCTTGTTCCGAGCCTTGTGAGTTGGTTGCCTAGTTAGTGAACTGCTTAGATATTAATTATGTTTGCTTGTTAACATTACTTGCTAGGCTCATGTTGGTTCTGCAGCTCAAGGAGCACTATTGTCTGTTTGTGATTTTCTACTTGTTTCCAGGTAAGGATTTCCTT
>JBBMKA010069466.1:0-16020 GCA_037833695.1 Sechiopsis laciniata | reverse complement strand
GTCTTCCCAAAAATAAGTATTTTCACCATTTCCAATCTTGTTGTGTACCCTCGAAAAAATCAGGGAGCTCACTTTAGAAATATTCTTCCAAGGGCCCTTATATCTAAGTACATTTTATTCACATTGTTGTTGGTTAAAGGATCCAGCCATCTGATTGTTGCAAAACAGTTATTGGAATTCATGTGTGTGAAATCGGACTCACCAAGAATCCCCCTACTTCGATGCAAACTGGTATTTCTCTGTTGCTTCTTAAATATTGTACACTTACTTTTCCACGGACACACAACTGAAGTAAGCCATGTATTTGCTTACTGCAATGTACTTTGTCTCTGCCCAAACAATTGGATCGACGTTTATAAGTTATAATAAATGTATATTGTCCTTAAGTTTTAGGTTGTTTATCACAATTTTTGTAGGTTGGTGAATTTTATTTTATTTATTATTATTCCTATTTTTTTTAATTCATTATTATTCCTATTAAATCTTCATGATAAAAGTATAATATATTCTTCTTGTTGTGAAAATGATCAATCGCCCTCAGATTATGAGTTTGTGGGGTTTCGAATGAAATTGAGAATTAAACTCATATGGGTCATAGTTAAAACAATTAAATACAGTAACTATACATTTGAACTGATTCAGTTTGCCAAATTTGACCATTTTTGTACGGCAGTGATTATAAGCCTTCTCTCGATTTTTCGATGTTGTTTGCGTTATCGATAGTTGCTCCCCAACTTCAATATTTGTTGATTGTCCAAAGTTCATGTATACGGGGAAAGCCATCCGAGAAACTATCTAGAAGTTGGATTTTTTAGTTCATTTGGTTTGTATCAAGACAACTCGCTTGCTAGCGTGTGGGAAACCATGAGAGTTTATTGAATTAATGCACTTTCTCATGTCGTTCTTCTTTTACACTCTCTACTCGACTTAGGGAGTGATGTGTGCTCTTTTAGAAAAAGACAAAAAAATACGAAGCATGTAAATTAATACCCAAAAAAAACAAACAAAATATAGAAGCTTCTGATCATATTTTGCATGTGTGAGTAGCCTCTCCAATATAATATCTACTGGCTCATTCTTAGTTTATAAGAATCCCAATCCATTTTCCCTCGACACTGGCCCTAAGCACTAACTTTTTTAATCCCTTACCATTCAAGATGACAATAAGTTGCTAAGTGCCTAGATTTTCTTCTTCTAAATTTGTTCATAAACTTACTTTCTTGCTCTATTGATGGCCCAAGAGATCACAAAAGGGTTGATCATTGCCTTCACTAATTTGGCATTAAACTTATACAAGCTTGTTTATCCATTTTCTTATTTATTTCTTCTTTTTGTGTTCTCTCTTTTATGGCAAGCAAGACAACAACAATACTCCTTAAGTAACAAATAACTAATTATCGGGACTTAGATGCCTTCAATTTCATGCCTAGGCCTATCAAAGTGACAATGTCAATATGGTCACTATGAAACAACCATAGACTTTCAAACTACAAGAGTTTGAATACGTTCTCAAAGAGTGCAAGAAAATCAAAAAAGGTTTTAAACGTGCCAAGATTGGAAACATTATGTTCATTTCTCATCGGTTTGCAAACAATCAAGTTGTAAAAAGCATTAACATAGATTTGTCTTAATCATGCATACTGACAATTCAACATTATGTTCAAAAAGTTCAAAACTTTCTAAATAGCCTAAATAGGCATGAAATTCAAAGCTACTTAACTGAGCAAGGAAATGAAGTGACTAGTTCCATGCTAGCATAACATATGATGAAATGCACACACTAGAGCACTCAACACTAATGCATTCATTCATACAACCGAAAACAAAGTTTAAACATGCTTAAATCTAGAAGAAAATTTGTATACAAACATGTCAATGGCAAATAGTTCAAGCTTAAATGCTCAAGAACTTCAATGTCCTATGTATAAACAACAAACATGTCAATGGCAAATAGTTCAAGCTTAAATGCTCAAGAACTTCAATGTCCTATGTATAAACAAAAAAAAACCACCCCAACTTAAATCTCTATATGCCCATAACATTCATATATCTATAAAAAGTTTTCAAGCAAGAATATATAAACGGGAATAGAAAGAACTTTCCTGAAATTGAAAGCTCAAGGTTGTAGTGGATGCTTGATGCCTTCTAAATTGATATTTTCTCATCCTTAAGGATTTTATTTCCTACCAAAAAAAAAAAAAAACGAAGTTATAAAATTGGTAAAAGAAATGAAAATAAAACTAGTAAATTTATATTATAGGTGTGCATGACAGAAGCACAAAATTTTATAGTCAATTGTGCAAGGGTACATAAAAATTCTTCCACTTCTTTGGTCCTTTTTTCTTGAGTCAATGAATTTAAACTTAAAAGATTTATAATGAAAATTGTCAACTTAACATTAACTTTTTTTTTAATCAAACTATTTTAACTTGGAAAAGCCACATCTCAAACTATGTATATTACAAATCTCAAATTTAGGGGGAAAAAAACTTGAAGTAAAAAAAGTGTGATAGGAATTTATGTTCAAATCAAAGAAAATTGAATGATAAAATTTTTGTATCCATATGTCGAATCTCATTTCATAAATCTTACATAATACGAATCCTTTAATTTAAAATTACTATACCATAATATTATAAATAATATAAAATTTTAGATGAAAAAAAAAATCTAATAGGGTTTTTTATTTTTAACAAAAATATACAAATTTGCCATGATATTGTAGTTCATTTATAAAATTAACTAATCAAAATTCACGAGTAAACTATCACATTGTTATAATAAAATACAATATTTCAAAAAAATTGCTTATTTTTTCAAAAAAGCGTAGAAATTAAAAATAATTTTATGAAGATATCAATTTTTTTTATTTCTGACTTTAAGTTTAAAATGCTATCATTACAGTGGCGGACCACAGTAGATATTAGGAAGGCCAATTTTTGAAAATTAGTATGTATAGTTTAAATTTCAAGTTCTTTCAAAACAATTTGGTTGTCCCATTGGTTGCTGGCCCCCCCAAATTTTCACCTACCCAAAGTTTGAACCCATATGGCGTCCTTATTTTTTTGAAAAATATTACATCACCACAATTTATCATTTATTTTACATTTTTCTATATATAATCATATTCTTTTCCTTCTTCACTTTTCCTTTATTCCTTTTTGTTTCCATATAGTTTTTTTTTTTTTTTTATAAACACTTTCTTCATTTTTAATTGGTTTATTTTGTTGATATAATCCATCACTCTCATAAAATATATTTTTTCTATTTTGTTTAATTCAACAATATTTAAGATTCTAACTCATAACCAAATTGTTATTATAGTATCATGTTATTGGAGTATGACCCATTTTGACACATTTTCTCCATTTTTATTAACCAATTAGTTTTAAGATTAAAATTTTATAACAAAATTTTAATATTAGATTGGTGATTTATTTTCAAAGTAGATTTATTAAACAAAAAAAAAAAGTGCAAGAACCTATTAGATACCAAATTGAAAGTTTAGAAATCTATTAATTTAGAGGGTAAAATCAAACCTTTAACATTACACCTAACCTTTTTTGAATCATTGAACATAACTCTTTTTTAAAGTATTGATAAACATATTTTTTTAATGTATTTATAAAACGTAAGTTTGAGCCCTAAAAAATGATAAGTTGTGATCTTTATGAAACCAAAATTTATGAATTTAATTTATGGTCGTCGTCTTTTTAGAAATTAATTTTTTAAAGTGTCAATAACAATCAAATATTGTAGAATAAGATATGGTGTTCCACGAAATAATTGAAGTGCATGTGCCCGATTTCCTACGAATAAAAAAAAAATTGGCCCCCCCAAACTTTATAACCTGGATCTACCCCTACTATCATATCAAATATTTTTAAATATATGCAAAATAATAAATAAATGGGAAATTATATTGAATATATCATTTTCTATAAATAATTACAGGCAACAAACTAATTTTTTGCAAATCTAAATTTTTTTAAAAAAATCTAGATTAAATAACTTTTAATAATTCTATTTTGCCCTCACCTAGATTTAATTGATTGATTTTAAATGTCATAATTAAAATTTCAAATGTAATAACTTTTCCTAAAATGCATATTCCAAAACTGAGACCCACTTTTTTTTTTCTTTTTTAACAATTTATTCCTTCAATATTTGGTAACTATTTCTTCCTACTGATTTCTTGCACTCTTCGGAAGATTTTCTTGAATTCTAATGTGCATTCGAAGGTATAATAGAAGAATATGATGAAAACGCTAGATTTGATAAATGAAAAAAAAAATTGCGTCGTTTTATCTCTCTGATATTTGCAGTAGTCCGTGAAAAGAATAAAATAAAAAACCCTAATTTTGTCCTTGTGGAAGCTCGAATAAGTACTGTATTTCTAATAAATACGGTATGTCTAACGAATACTATATTTCTAATAAATACAGTATGCCTAACGAATACTGTATTTCTAATAAATACTGTATTTATAGTTAATACTGTATTCTAATAACTATAGTAATACCATATTGGATTGCTAATAAATATGGTCTTTATAACTATTTACCTTGGATTCTTCTGTTTCTCTTAGGTTTTTCTATAAATCAAAATTCTAATTTTTGTTGTTTAGGAAGCTGAAATAACTACTGTATTTATTTTATAGTATATATTTATTATTACATTGTATTATTTGTTAACTTGACATAAATAACTTGAATATGCACATACATGTTCTTAAAAACAGTATTAAAAAGACCGTAAAAAAACAGTAATAACTGTTAAGAACATTAAGGACTGTATTATAATAAATATTATTTAATACTAAATTACAATAACATTGAAGCAAGTGAGATGCTGTTAACATTGAAGTATCTTGACTAGCGTTCATGCTTTTTATAGACGGAGACAATTCTGAAAACCTTTGGACTGAAAAACGACTTCCGTTGTATGGAGAAGACGATTTTTTGGCACAAACTTTTAACCCAAACTATTCCAATATTGCATTACCATGTTTCGGGAGCTTAAACAAAAAAACTTTAATAGATTTATGCATTTAAAACCAAGAGTTGAAAATAAACTGTTAGTTTTCTAATAATCTGAATTTATAAATTCATTATTGAAAATTACATTTGCTGATTGTTAGGATTGTATGTTTAATATGTATTATGTATAGTTTACTGCTTTTCTAGGTTTAGGCCCATTACGCTCATTAGGGTTATTGTGTACTCTATAAAAAGGCAATACCTCTTCTAATAAAATTGGAACGACTGTTTAAGTCATATCTCTCGATTACATGGAATCAGAGCCAAACCCTAAGGGCCAAAGTTAGGGTTTGGGAAATTGTCAGAAGGAAGAAGTCGCCGCCGCCGCCGCCGCCACCGCTGCCAAAGTTGGGTGTCATCTTCGGTAGATTCTAGAAGCCCAGCTGCCAATCTGCTCAGTCGTTCAAGTTACGACCGCGTCCAATCAACGATAAAGCCGCACGCGCCACCGCAAGAGTTCACCAATCGCCGTCTTCCACCGCGCATGGCGGCGCATTTCGTCTCCGACAAGGATGGGTCTGCTTGGGTTTTGTGCGCGCCGAGGGGTTTTACACGTGTGTGAGAATTGTTATGTGTTTTAGACATCTGGATGCTTTAGATTTTCCATTTACAGTTACTATGGGTATCGTCTTTTCAGCTATACGAAATTGTTCTGTTTTTTTTTTTTTTTTAATATCAGGTTACTTGCTACCTGTTTTGATTAAATCAAGATAATATGGGCGAAAATAAGCATACTAATGTGATTTCTCATTTGATGGAGATTACAAAGCGCAAGTTGAATGGTTTGAATTACTTCGATTGGAGAGGACTGGTTATTGATTCAAGATGTAAAGACCCTCAGCTTCATGCCCCTTACCAATAATCTTCTTCGTCAAATGATCCTGAAACAAGCAATAACCAGGAAAAAATGAAACGAAACAATTTAAGTCACGACACAATTGACTCACAAAAATCAAATTATACGAGAATTTAGGTAGGCATAAGACAGAAGGCAATGATAGGGTAGGGGTAAGTATGACTGATCTTGAGCCGTAGATGGGAGACAAGGATTCATCTGCCAATGTAACAGCAGGAAAATGTACAGATGACAACATAGTGGAAAACAAGTTAATATTACCTGCCATATGAGCAGTGTCTATGACCCACTTCGTAGATGAAGAAAGAAGGCAATGATTGCTACCTGACTCAGTTAGGGTTGTAGTAGGAGGAGGGTCTGAAGACGATGCCTGCGATGATGTGTTGGAAATTCAGAGTTTAGCAAACTCATTAGTCATATTTTTATCACTAGAAGCGAGCTGGGCTATTTAAAGCCTTTGATTCTGATACTGCAACTTCCTATAGTCTCTCTTGAGATGCCCTAGTTTATGGAAATAATAACATATCATTTCTTCTCAAACTTCTGGATGCCTCTCACCACTCAAATCTTGACGTCGATCATAACCAGATTTTATAGGAGTATTCAGATTCCTCACACCTTCTGTGTGTTTTCTTCCAATCAGGGTACTATTCGATCTCTTCAGTGTGTTGGAGTCTTCCGTTGAATTAACCGTTTGTAAAATTTCATCGTTTGAGTTCTAGTACTAGAGTCAATAAATGAGCTAATGCTTCATTTGAGTTCATTCAAATATTTGGGGTTCGAGTCTTGTTGTATCTAAATAGGGTTTCATTATTTTGTTACTTTTGTTGATAACTTTTCCCATCTTACTTGGGTATATTTAATGAAAAATCGTTCTAAGTTATTTTCGTATTTTTATACTTTTAATTCTGAAATTCATAATCAATTTAATGTATCTATCAAAGTGTTAAGTACCGACAATGGCGGTGAATACTTTTCGAGTATCCTTAGTTCTTATCTCAGTGAAAATGGTATTATTCATCAGTCGTCTTGTGCAGACACTCCATCCCAAAATGGAGTGGTTGAATGTAAAAATAGGCATTTGCTTGAAACCGCGAGAGACTTGTTCTTCCATATGAATGTTCTAAAACATTTTGGGTCGATGTTGTAACCCCAACGTGTTTTTTTATTAACCGAATGTCATCTTCTATTCTCAATAATCAAATCCCGTTCCAGGTTTTGTTTCCATCCAAGGAAATGTTTCATATCCCCTCAAAGATCTTTGGATGTACATGTTATGTTCGTGATGTTCGTCCTCACAGGACCAAGTTTGATCCAAAGTCTTTAAAATGTATCTTTCTTGGGTATTCTCGGGTTCATAAGGGTTATCATTGTTATTGTTCAAGTACTAATCAGTATGTTGTTTCCTCTGACGTTACTTTTTTTTAGGATACACCGTTCAGTCCTTTGTCCAGTTCTTCACCTGTGGAGGATGATGTGTCGATTTATGAGGTGGTCTCAAATCACCTACGTCACTTCCTGTTCCGTCTTGTCCACCAATTACTCAAGTCTACACCAGGCATTCGCAATTTTCAGAGGCATGCCCTGTACCTGTGAGCTCTTCGTCTCCTGACTTAGAATATAGTGATGATCTTGATTAGCCCATAGCTCTTCGTAAAGGTAAGCGTTCTTATACGTATCCTATTTCCTTGTTTGTGTCATATCATCAAGTGTCATCACCATCTTTATCCTTTATGACTTTCCTTGATTTTGTTTCTGTCCCTAAAATCATTGGTAAGGCTTTGTCCCATTCTGGGTAGCACCAGGAAATGGTAGAGGAGGTGACTACGTTGGATTCAAACGGAACTTAGGAACTAGTCACTCGTCCGAAAGGAAAACAAATGATAGGTTGCAAGTGGGTGTTTGCTGTCAAGATGAACTCTGATGGATCTGTTGTGCGAATCAAAGCATGCTTAGTTGCTAAGGGGTATGCTCAAACGTATGGTATTGATTATAGTGAAACTTTCTCCCCTATTGCTAAAATGACGTCGATTCGATTGTTTATTTCTCTGGCTGCTACTAATGATTGGCCACTATATCAGCTTGATGTTAAAAATGCATTTTTACATGGTGATCTCCTAGAGGAGGTGAATATGGAGCAACAACCTGGATTTTTTATTCTAGGGAAGAATGCTAAAATTTATCGTTATAAGAACCCATAATTTTAAACTACATTTTTTATGTCATGTTGACCCAAAAATAGTTACCAACATGCAAATTCAAATTTTCAAACTTTCAAATAACTACTCCTGTTGAATTATTTTAAATAATAAATAATGATAAGTCTTTGGCCAAGGTGTTAAAAAACAAAATGGATTAAATAAATGAATTAAATATCAAATAATGGTTAAGGCATTCACGCCCAACAGTTAACAAAGTTTCAAACGAAAATAAAATGAGTTCTATAACAGCATGCCACAAGAAAATAATGCACTACTAGCTATCCTATCCACTAATCACTAACGTAGCAAGCTTCACCCATGATCACTTCATCACCTCCTAGCTAACCGTCTCGGTGGTGTCCCTAGTTACCTGGTGAAAAAATAAAACCACAGAAATTGTGAGTATAAAAGAATACTTAGTAAGAACCTCCCAACAGGGGTACAATGCAAAGGTAGAATCTAACATGCTAGCAATACATATCAATTCTCAACTTCACTTTTAACTTTTTTACTTGGTCATGGGATTCGTTACATGACTCGTTTGTGAGGCCCTTGAGATGCTCACCCATTCTAGATAATACGATGGGTCATGAAGTTCGCTACACAACTATCTAGCTCAAATACAACTCTTTACTACTGGTGTACTGACAACATTGGTCCAAGTGAGCCATCTACATGACACCCGGCGTGTATGCATACGCCGCATGCTGCTGTAAACCAGTCAGGTGTAGGCCTACAGAAGCCAACATGGTCCAGGTCCACATGCCTATCTCGACAAAGAAAGGTGTCCGCTAAGTCACGATCCTAAAGGCCCTCGCCAGTGATCCAAGTCAGCCTATTCACACCTATCGCCCCAAGCTAAGACCCTCTCATAGCATGAGTACACTATGATCAGGGCCCACCTAAAAAGCTACAAAATGGGCATCATCGAAGGTGGTCTCGTACATCACTTCCCCAATTATCTGGGGTAGGAATCACTCCTCAACGGTCCCAATGAGGAGAACACAATACGTCGTGTCTCTATAGCCTCTAGATGATGATAGCTAACAATTCTAAACCAGAGGTCTTTAACAACTTAGTCCTAATAGATCACCAAACATGCTTAGAGTCTCATCACATATCCCAACAGGATACTAGTATACATGATCTTGACTAGCTACAACTAACACGTGTCATCACATCATACGAGCATAACAGAGAACAAAAGAACATGAAACAAGAAAAATTAACACACCAGACCTCATAATCCTGGCATGCTTCACGGTAAATTATAATTTAAAACACATGCAAAGTGGCACTCTAGGACCCCATAATCCCGAAGCACAACACATAAACAAATAGAAAGATCACAAACAAAACAAGCACACACCCACACATATCAACAGCACAATAAACTTCGCTCTGTGCAAGGTCCACACAACCCAAGTAGAGAATCCTTACTTGAAAGAAGACAGAACAATCCAACAATCACCAGCAAGCGAGAACTCGAACACAACAACCTATCAATTTACAACCAACAAAAATCAGCCACCAACACTCATTTAAAATACTTATCGAACTTCAACCCAACAACAATCAGCCCACAAAACTTACCCAAAATTTGACAGCAAACATCGCTATCCAAAATTGGTAAAGTACAAAGAACAACGAACTCAAGCTTCAAGCTTCCAAAACCTAAATCATCAACAAAACCCAACAAGAATCGACAGCCCACAAGACCAAGGCTACAAAAACATACCAAAACAGATGAAGCACCAAAAATAGCATCGGGAAACCACTCGATGGAGGATGGACAGCAGTGGAATGGGTTGGTCGAAAGACTGCAGGGCAACGCTGGCAGAATGTGTGCGGAATGTGCGTGGACTGGGCGTGGGGTGTGCGTGGGTAGGGCAAGCGGAAACGCGCTGGAGAGGATGGCGTGGGGCGAGGGCTCACGCTGGCTGTGGTTGCGCTGCAGGGACGCGCGGGGTGTAGGTGCGTGGGTCTGCTGATAGCAGAGACGGAGGGCTGTTGCGGCGATAGCTAGAAGATGATTAGGGTTTGGGAAGAAGAAAAAGATGAAGGAGAAGAGAAGGGTTTTTTTTTTCTTTTTCCTTTTTTTTTTAAAAATAAAAATCCCCTTTTTTTCTTTTATTATTTTAAAACATAAATGGGCCTCATTTAAACTCATTAACCCATTTTCCAGCCCTTTTAATTTTCCTTCAAAAACAAAAGAATTCCTTTTCTTTTTTCTTTTATTAAACCTATTTACAAAAATTCTGGGCGTTATAACATCCCCTCCTTTTATGACTTTCGTCCTCAAAAGTCCTAAGACTGAAACAACTTCGGGTAACGAGAACGCATGTCGTCCTTGTGCTCCGAAGTTACTTTCTCAACTTACTAGCTTCTCCACAACACTTTAACTAAACTGATCTCTCGATTGCGTAAGGTCTTGCGCTCCCAGGCCAAAATCTGCACTAGCTGCTCTTCAAAAGTCAAATTTGGATTTAACAGTAAAGGCTCATAATCTACTATGTGAGAAGGGTCTGCTATGTACTGTCTCAACATCGAAACATGGAATACATTGTGCACTACTGGCAACGATGGCGAAAAAGCTAAAAGATAGGCCACAGTCCCAACCCTCTCTAGGATCTCAAACGGTCCAACAAACCTGGGACTCAACTTCCTTTCTTATTGAACCTCAAGGTATCTCTCATAAGAGCTAATTTCAGGAACACATGCTGGCCAACCTCAAACTCTAAATCTATGCGCCGAACATCTGCATAACTTTTCTAGTGACTCTGAGCTTTCAACATACGGACCTGATTTTCTGAACTGCCTCATTTGTCATCTGTAGTAACTCTGAACCCAACAACTATCTATCACCAACCTCATCCCAACAAATATGAGATCTACAACGTTTACCATACAATGCCTCAAATGGGGAGATCTGAATAGTTTTCTGGTAACTATTATTGTAAGCAAACTCCATGAGATACAGGTACTGATCCCAACTACCTGGAAAATCTAGGATACAAGATCGAAGCATATCCTCAAGTATCTAATTTACTCTCTCGGTTTGACCATCTGACTGAGGATGGAAGGCTGTACTGAAATTGTACTCGATTGCCAACCTCTTCTAGAGGACTCTCCAAAAGTGAGTTGTGAACCTAGGATCTCTATCTGAAACAATCTTAACTGGTACCCCATGGTACTTCACTATTTGGTCAAGGAACAGTTGTGCCCATTTCTCTATAGAGTAAGTGATCCTCCCTGGAACGAAATGTGCACTCTTGGTCAAACGGTCTACTATAACCCAAATCATAGTGTATCCTCTCAAGGTGCTCGATAAGCCAGAAAAAAAGTCCATTGAAATCTCTTTCCATTTCCACTGCGGTACACTCAAAGGCTGTAACAGACCGGCTGGCCTCTACCTGGGTGCCTTCACTTGCTGATAGGTAAAGCACTTACTAACAAACTCAGCTACTTTTCTTTTCATGTTGCTCCATCAAAATGACTATTTCAAGTCCTGATACATCTTGGTACCACCTGGATGCCAAGCAAATGAGAAACTATGAGCTTCAAACAACAACTCAGCTCTCAGTATCGAGCTCGCTGGCACTCAAAGGTGCCCTCTAAACAACAAACTTCCATCTAAAGCTACTACAAAATCTAGATCACCATCTGTTTAAACGCAGGCCACAATCCTAACTAACTCTGGGTCGCTCGACTGACCCTCAACAATCCTCTATCTGATGGACAAATGAACTATCAACTATGCTACCTTGGTGATAACCTGGTATACTGTCAACACAATACCGGCTTGCTACACATCTCTAATTAACAAAGGTTGTTCGATCCACATCGCTCTGAGTGCGATTTCTTTCTACACAATACTGGCTTTGCCTTGCCAGGGTAGTACAAGATCTCAGAGTTGTAGTCTTTAACAAACTCAAACCATCTTCTCTGTCTCATGTTCAGTTCCTTTTGAGTGAAAAAGTACTTGAGACTCTTGTAATTCGTAAAAATCTGAATTTTCTCTCCATATAGGTAATGCCTCCAGACCTTCAACGCATGAACCACTGCTGCTAACTCTAAATCGTGCTCTGGGTAGTTCAACTTATAAGGCTTCAACTAACGGAAAGCATAGGAAACCACCTTCCCGTGTTGTATCAAAACACAACCAATTCCTTTATGTGAAGCATCACTGAACACTGTCAACCCTACTACGCATCTGGAGACACATAACATTATCTAGGATAATGTTGAAGATCCTCAATCTTTTAGAAAGGAAATGGAGGATATTGACCGGGAAGAATGGATAAAAGCCTTGAATCTCGAAATAGAGTTGATGTACTTCAATTTAGTCTGGTGGCTCGTTGATGCACCAAAGGATGTAAGGCCTATTGGGTGAAAATGGATCTACAAGAGAAAAAATGCTGTAGATGGGAAGGTACAAACCTTCAAAGCTAGACTTGTAGCAAAGGGCTTCACTCAAAGAGAATGAGTGGATTATGAAGAAACCTTTTCCCCTGTTGCTATGTTAAAGTCTTTAAGGAACCTCTTATCCATTGCCTCATATTATGACTATGATATATGGAAGATGGATGTCAAGATTGCATTCATAAATGAAAATCTTGAAGAGGATATCTACATGAACCAACCAGAGGGGTTTGAGTCCAAAGCACAAGAGCAAAAAGTTTGTAAACTAGTTAAATCCATTTATGGATTGAAACAAGCGTCTAGGTCTTGAAACAAGAGATTTGATGATGTAATCAAATCATATGGTTTTGAGCAGAACATTGATGAGTCTTGTGTTTACAAGAAAATCAATGACAATAAAATCACATTCATATTATTATATGTAGATGACATCTTACTCATTGGAAATAATGAAAGAGTATTGACTGATATCAAGCAGTGGCTAGCTAACCAATTCTAGATGAAGGATTTGGGTGACGCTTCGTATGTCCTTGGGATCTAGATAATAAGGGATCGGTGCAAGAGAACACTAGCTTTGTCTCAAGCATCGTATATTGACAAGATGCTTGTCAGGTATGCGATGAGAGATTCCAAGAAAGGTCATTTACCTTTTAGGCATGGAATCTCATTGTCTAAGAATAATAGTCTTAAAACCCCTATAAATTGAGGAAATGAGACAGATACCCTACGCTCGACAGTAGGGAGCTTGATGTACGCTATGTTGTGTATAAGACCTGACATTTGCTATGCGGTAGGCATTGTCAGCAGATATCAGTCAAATCCAAGAATGAATCACTGAATTGCGGTTAAGAATATTCTTAAGTATCTTAGGTGAACGAGAAATTATATACTTGTGTACGATCCTAAGGATTTGATCCTTACTAGGTACACAGACTCTAATTTTCAAACTGATAAAGATTTTAGAAAGTCTACATCAGGTTCAGTGTTCACTTTCAACGGCGCAGCTATAGTTTGGAAAAGCATCAAGTAAGGATGCATCACAGACTCCATTATGGAAGCTGAGTACGTAGCTGCTTGTGAAGCAGCAAAAGAGGCAGTATGGTTGAAAAACTTCCTAGCAGATTTGGAAATGGTTCCGGGTATGGATAAGTCTGTAATCGAGAGAGATATGACTAAATAGTCGTATGTTTTATTAAAGAAAGGCAATGCCTTTATATAGGAGTTACAATGGGCCTTGCGGGCCTAACAGACCTAAACCTATTAAAGCGATAAACCTATAAACAAATATACATTTTAATCTCTAACACTCCCCCTCAAGCTGGAGCAAATATATCTATCATGCCTAGCTTGTTACAGAGGTAGCCTATCCGAACTCCATTCAATGCTTTGGTGAAAATATCACCCAACTGTTCTTCAGTCTTCACATAACTCGTCAACATCAAACCTTGTATAATCTTCTCTCGAATAAAATGACAATCCACTTCAATATGTTTAGTTCTCTCATGAAACACTAGATTCGAGGCAATATGGATTGCTGCTTGATTGTCACACCATAGTCTAGCGGTGTCGCAGTTTTCACTCTAATTTCATTCAGCAGTTGAACCAGCCATACTATCTCACACGTTACTTGGGACATAGCTCTATACTCTGACTCAGCACTAGAACGTGACACCACATTCTGTTTCTTACTTTTCCACGATACCAAATTTCCTCCCATAAACACACAGTAACCTGAGGTTGACCTTCTGTCTTCTTTAGAACCTGCCCAGTCAGCATCTGAAAAACATTCAATATTGGAATGCCCATGGTTTTTGTACAAAACGCCCCTTCTAGGAGCAAACTTGAGATAAATCAGAATCTGTTCTACGGCTTTCCAATGATCGACTGTAGGAGACGACATGAACTGACTCACGATACTCACAGAATAAGAAATATCTGGTCTCATAACCATCAAGTAGTTCAACTTTCCAACTATCTTTCTATACCTCTCGAGTTCTGTAAAAACTTCACCTTCCCTGACAAGCTATTGGTTTGGTACCATCGGGGTACTACACGGTTTCACACCTAACTTTCCTGTTTCAGTCAACAGGTCAAGAACGTACTTCCGTTGCGACAAAAAGATTCCCTTTTTGCTTCTCATGACTTCGACACCCAAGAAATATTTCAGAGTTCCGAGATCTTCAGTACTAAACTGGCTGTGAAGGAGGACCTTTAGTAAGGCCATCCCTAAATCATCACTCCAAGTAATCGCAATATCATCGACATAAACCACAAGCAACACAATTCCATGTTCAGACTGACGAAAAAATACAAAATGATCCAAATAGCACTTATGCATTCCAAACTTCTCAAGGGCTTGACTGAACTTACCAAACAAAGCTCGTGGGCTCTGTTTCAAGCCATACAGGGATTTACAAAGACGACAGACTTTGACATTCTCCCCCTGAGCAACAAACCCAGGTGGTTGCTCCATATAGACTTCCTTAAGAAGCATTCTTAACATCGAGCTGAACAACGGCCAATCATTCATAGCCGCGAGAGAAATAAACAGGCGAATGGACGACATCTTGGCAACATGAGAAAAGGTTTCACTATAATCATTCCCATATGTCTGAGCATACCCCTTAGCAACCAAGCATGCTTTGAGGCAAGCAACTGACCCGTCAGAATTCATCTTGACAGCAAAGACCCACTTACATCCAATCATTTGTTTTCCCTCTGGACGAGGTACCAGTTCCCATGTACCATTCGCATCCAACGCAGCCACCTCATCTACCATCGCCTGGTGCCACCCTGGAGAGACAAGGCTTCACTAGTAGTTTTAAGGACCGATACAAAATCAAGTGAAGTAAGAAATGAGAAAGAAGCAGAGGATAATTGATGGTAAGACACACATGAGGAGATAGGATACGTACAAGAACGTTTACCTTTGCGAAAGACAATGGGCAAGTCTAGATCATCACTAGATTGCAAGTCAGATGACGAAGAGTCCACCGGTACGAGGCAAGCTTCTGAAGGTCATGGATGCTGAGTGTACACCTGAGTAAGAGAAGGACCCGATGGAACAAGAAGCAATGGAGGAGGCTGGTCCGAACCATCGGACGAGGACACGATCTCATAAACTAACAAATCATCCTCCACAGGTGGAGGACTGGACACAGGACCGAATGAGGTATCCTAAAAGAAAACAACATCAGAGAAAACGACGTATCGATTTGTGCTCGGACAATAACAACGATAACCCTTCTGGACACGATAGTACCCGAGAAAGATACATTTCAAAGACTTAGGATCAAACTTGGTCCATTGAGGACGAACATCGCGAATAAAAGACGACACCCGAAGATCTTAGGTGGAAGATGGAACATGTCCCTAGAAGGGTACAAGACTTGGAATGGAATTTTATTTCCTAAAACAGATGACGACATTCGGTTAATGAGAAAGCAAGCAGTAGACACGGCATCAACCCAAAAATGTTTTGGAACATTCATTTGGAAGGACA
>JBBMKA010069446.1:0-16022 GCA_037833695.1 Sechiopsis laciniata | reverse complement strand
TTATTTAGGAGTAACTAACGGCAAAAAATAGGGGTTATGTGGCGTCTCTTGAAGAGACGCAAGGAAGAAATTTTATTTGTGGCGTCTCTTCCAGAGACGCCACCACATAGGACAAAATGGATTGACTATTTTCAATGCATATGGCGTCTCTAAACCCATTTTGACAAATAATATCGGAAGAGACCCATTTTGACAAATGGTTTGTCAAATGGACCCCTTTAGACAATTTACCCCTTTTTATCTCTTTCCTGAATTGCCTGAGAGTTCTTTCCTGATTAATCAGCTTAAGGAATTTGTTTTCAAATGTAGGAAGATATGAACATCTTGTTGTAATTTGTTCCATTCTCGTGATTTACGAACAAACTCTCTATATAGAAGATATTATTACTCTCAAATAATATGAAAGTTAAATATTGATGTTCAAAAACCAACTTATTGGATAAGTAATCAAAAGACTACTTGTAACCTGTGGTTTTGAAGTACAATAAGTAATAGGAGACTTAAAGTATAAACTGGGTGATTGTTATGGTAAGGTATGTGTTTAATTATTTAAGTAATCTGTTTTTGTCTCTTTTAATTCAATAATATTTGAATTAAAAGAGAAATACTAAGCGGCCGAAGTAACACAATTTTCCGTTTCAAGGAGGATTGCTTTTACCTTCTTGACTATGATAATTCTTTAAAAGAGGAAGGTAGGTTCTTTGAACTTGTGGATCTACGATTAGACTTGGAATTCAACAAAGAAGAGGCAATGACGATGATCAATATAGCTCTCCGATGTACGAACGTTATTGCTGCAGATAGACCTATTATGTCATCAGTAGTGAGCATGCTGGAAGGGAAGGTTGTTGTGAAGGAGGTTGTTTCAGATCCTAGCGTCACAAAATAAGATGTGCATTATCATCAAATAGGGAAAACGAAAGACGAGAGTCCGACACAAAATATATCGATGGATGGACCGTGGACGGGTTCCTTGACGTCGGGAAGTGATCTCTACCCCTTCCTCATTGATTCTAAATGCTTGGAGAGAAGGAATTAGTGTTGATCTTTCTCCTGAATGGATTTGCTTGCATGTAAAGATGTTAAGAGTTTGAATGGTTTGAAGTATATGCTTATATCTTTTGTTTGTTTTATAAATTTGTACTCTCCTTTAAAGTGGCAGTACTTACCAAATGCCAATCTCTAGCCAATTATTGCAGATTTGAAATTCTTACAACTTAGCGGTTTTTTGTTTTTGAAATTTAAGCTTATTTTTACATAAATTGTGCTTCATCTTTCCTACAATTTATCTATCTTTTCTTAAGAAAATATATGAATGCTAACCAAATTTTAAAAATCAAAACAAACTTTCGAAAGATATTTTTTTTTCTTCCAAATTTTGGTTTGGTTTCTTAAAATATAGGTAAATCGTAGATATCCAAGTATGAAAAAACCTATAATAAGGTAGTTGTTATAGATTTAAATTTCAAAAATAAAATTAGACCAGTTTGTTAAATTAGTATGGAACTAGCGTTTAAATGTTGTTGCTAAATGACCATTTGATTCTAAAAAAAAAAAAAAAAAAAAAATCAATAATATTTGAGAAGGAAATTTGAATTCATAATTAAGTATCATTGATTTTTTTTTTAATTCAACTACTATTTAGGTTGGAGGTTTCGAGTCTGTGACGCCTCTTTACCAATTTATACATTATAATTATGCTTTTGTTGGGTAACTAAGTGAACTATGTTCTTATATCTCTTTTTTTTTTTTTGAGTCCATGATAACTTTCACGTAGTTCGACTATTTTTACTAGACATGACATTTATAATCATAGTCATACTTGTGACTAATGCTACAAAACATTAACCAATATTGTGGTCTTACGGACTCGATTAAACACAAGTAAATGGGCTTCATGGGCTCCGAATATACGCAAAAAATACCAACCCAAATACAAACTATAATAATCTAACCAGCTAATGAATCGTGAAGAAATGTAGACATTAAGCTTAGTTCTAACTTAAACATTCGTGTAGTCAATTTGAAGTTTGGAGTGGTTATTGATTGAATGATATTTATCTTTGTAATTTTGGTTGATTTGATTTAGATTTATTTGGTTTTTTGGCTTCATTTTTCATGTGGCGGATTCTTTCTCAATTTGAAGTTTGCACGAGGAGAAAATCTTGGAAGGTTTTTTTTTTAAAAAAAATAAAAATAAAATAACAACAGGGTAGGAGATCAAACCCATGACCACTTGATTCGTTATAAATATACATTAATGTTATTGAGTTACTAATTTTGGTTACATATCTTGAAAGGTTGAATAAAAGAAATAATATTGAGAACATACCAATTTTAGGATGTCCATTATTATAACATGTTTTTAAAAATATTAATTTATAGCAGATTTTTAATTTTGTTTTTTTAAAATTTCTATTTATCCATTTTATTCTTCAAAAACACGTATTCATTCTTTAGTGCGTTGGTACTTCAATTTCACTTGTTTTTGGCCAAATAATACATCAAAAGATAGAGTAAGAAAAGACGAAACTAGCCCAACATGAATCACATCAAACGAAACTTTGAATCAAAAGTTATGACTCGTCGAACCATCATTGAAAAAGTTGTTTATCGTTAAAAAATCAAGAAAAAAGAGAAAGTGACATTGAAGTCTTCTCATTGAAAACAATCATCAAACTATCAGGTAAAAATTGATTGAATGATATTTTAGTCATTTTTATAAAGACTGCCGATTTTGTATATGAAATATTTTCAAAAAAGTGCAAGATATTTTGCGCTTTTTTACTATACATGTAAAATACCCAACAATATTTAGTTTCATTTTTATTATTTTGTTTCTTTAATTCTAATAATATCTCTTCTTATCTAAAAGTTAAAATATTCCACGGAAATGTACAGAATCTAAACTTTTAAATTTCTTAGTAATTTATCTTAATTCAAATTCATTTAAAATAACATAAATATACTTTAAGATATAACCAAATTTAACTCAAACTATTGAAAATTGGATTTTATTAGCATCAATTTAGAATTTGAAATTTGAAGGGTGCATTGCTCAAAAAAAAAAAAAAAAAAAAAAATGAAGGGAATTTATTTTAGGTAGAAAATTTTAACTTTCTTATTTTAATTTTGACAACTTCTTCAAAATATTTTATACATAGAAAAATTTCATTATTCTTGGTCTTCAATTAATTTCTCTCAAGTGTTTTCAATCATGGCTTCAATCAATTTTCAATCGATTTCATTTGAATGAAGTCACTAGTGTTCCTAAAAAAAAACAGTGGTTTCCAATTTTTTAAAATCATTTTTTGATATATTTAATTTTTAATTTTTAATTTTAATTTATTTATTTTAAAATTTTTTAATTTTTAATTTTTAATTTTTTTTTTTTTTTTTTTTTTTGAGATCAATAGATTTTCTTTTTATTTTTTAAAATTATTCAAGAAAAATTTCCAAAATTTAAATTAAATATTAAGTTTTGAAATAAAATTTGTTA
Source organism: Sechiopsis laciniata (assembly GCA_037833695.1). Lineage (NCBI taxonomy): Eukaryota > Viridiplantae > Streptophyta > Magnoliopsida > Cucurbitales > Cucurbitaceae > Sechiopsis > Sechiopsis laciniata. The sequence continues at coordinate 12,523 of JBBMKA010069446.1, read as the reverse complement.
ATTTTGTGTTACAACCCACCATTCACACCTAAGATAACCCCTAGCATTCACATACCGGTGAGGAATAACATGCACGACTACAGCTGACAATTGAGCATTTGCCATTAAAAACTCGTTTGATAACATTTATATTTTTTGTTTTCATTTATGTTTTTTATTCTTTAAAAAACTATCTTGTTTAGGCTGCATTGGATAATCATTTGATTTTTTGCTTTTAGTTTTTTAAATTTAAACTTATTCTTTAAGGTTAATAACATCCTCCTCATCGGTCCTCCAAAAACTAACACTATCCTCCACAGAAGAGGAATATGAAGTCCAACTAAAAGACAACAAGGACTTCTGCTTAGCTAAAGCATCAGCTGCACGATTACAAGATTTGCTACAAAAATTAATGTTCGCAATGCCTAAACAAGAGATCAACTCTTTAATATCAACAACGATATTGTTAAATTTAGACAAATCTATCAATAACCTTTGAAGCATCCAACTCAACCAAAATAGGGGGAAGCCAGGAAATCTCTGCCTTGGCAATGTGATTAAGCCCCTCTCTAACAGCCACCCCTTCCGAAAACTTTAAGAGATAAATTTATGTAACCCGATCTCCAGCCAATCATCTTGGGACAACCTTTCCAGTCACAAACAATCCAACCAATTCCTCCCGTCCCATCCACAGAGGATAAGGAGGCATCCACATTGAGCTTCCAGCAACCTTGAGAATGAGCTTTCCATTTATCCACCACCATGGCCTTACTCTGATTCAAAACGTTTGGAGAACCTGCAATCATCAGATGATGAGAATCAATTGCCCTAGTCATAATATCACAAAAATCACAAAACTCCATAGAATTATTATTGTGAAGGCCTAAATTTCTGAAATTCCACAAACTCCAAATAATAATAATCGCTTTAAAAAGATCTTCCTTTGGAATTTTGAAAACAATGCCATCCCAAAATTTGATCCCTGTCTCCACGTTCTTGAAAAAAATTTCAAAGTCAGTAAACCACGAAAAAATAAACCTCCAAGCACGAATATCAAATTTACAACTTTTGAGCACATACATATTAGACTCTCTAGATCCCCCACACATAGGGCAACTTACAGAAGTGTCAACCTCTCGGCTATAAATGTTACATTTAGAGGGGATAGCATTAGACAATGCCTCCCAAGCTCCCAATCTGACTTAGGGGAAATATTAAAATTCCAAAAGCAATTCCACACCCTTGAATAAGGCTTAGGATCAGACGAAGAGACCTTATCAATATTAACTAAATTTAAAGCAAATGATAAGCACTTTTAACAGAGAAACAACCCTTTTTTTTTTTAATCAAAATGCCAAATAATCTCATCAGAGGGACCACTCCGACTCAACGGCGTGTTAACGATAATTGTGGCTTCTTCCTCATCAAAGATGTTATTAATCAAATCACCATCCCAATTGTTACCATCAGTAATCAACTCAGCCACCAAATTATCCTTCAAATTAGGATTAACACCAAACACAAAGAGGTTACCATCTCTACATAACCAAGGATCTTTGCCAATAGAAATTTTTCTACCATTCCCCACCTTCCATCTAAACCATTTCTTAAAAAGGTCTCTACCCCACAAAATACTCTTCCAAGAAAAAGACGGGTTACTCCCAATGGGGGCATTGAGAAATCCCCATTAATAAAATACTTACCCCTTAGAACTCGACACAAAAAGCTGTCTGGGTTTCGAAGGATCCTCCAACTATGCTTTGTAAGAAGAGCTCGATTGAAAAGATTAAGATCCCTGAACCCAAGACCACCCCTATCAAATGCATTTTTTTTTTGCAACCAAACACTTTTCCCCACCAAAATCTTGCACACAGACTCTCAAGGTCCTCATTAAACGATTTGCAAAGCCTAAAACAACTCATAATATAGGTAGGAATAGCCTGGCCAATGGCTTTAATTAAGATTTCTTCCCCCTCCTCCCCCCCCCCTCCCCCCCAGACAGCAACTTACTCTTCCAAGACTGGAGACACTTATCCAGTGTTCCTCTAATAGAATGGAAAATGGCCTTTTTATTCCTACTATTTTGCGAAGGCATCCTCAAATGAACCTCTAAATTATCATTCACTCTAACACCTAAAATGTTACTAATCTTCTCCCTCACCCGCCGGTTCACATTACCACTAAACAACTTGGCAGACTTATCATAATTAACTAATTGCTCTGAAGCATCTTTATAACACTTTAAAATATCTTTAAGGTTAATAACATCCTCCTCATCGGTCCTCTGAAAAATAGCAAACTATCATCAACAAAGAATAAATGAGAAATAGGAGGGCAATGATTATTAATTTTGAAGCATTTAGAAGGATTAAAGAATTCTTCCCTGATCAGCAATGATGAGAGCCCTTCAGCACAAATGAGAAAAAGATAAGGAGACAACGAATCTCCCTGTCTCAAACCTCTTTCTAGAATAATATCTTCGTAGGGTGAACCATCAATCATCACAACATACTTAACCGAAGAAGTACACAAATTCACTCTTTTAATCCAGTCCTGACTAAACCCCAACTTATCCATCATACCAAATAGGAACCCCCATTCAACTCTATCATAAGCCTTGCTCATATCCAGCTTGATAGTTGCCCAACCATGCTTACCAGATTTGCGATTTTGCAAAGAATGAATACACTCAAAGCCAACCACAACATTGTCAGTGATGAGCCTCCCAGGAACAAAGGCCGCCTGATTGAGCAAAATTATTTTATAAAAAACTCCTCCATCTTACTCGGCTTCTGCAGCTTAGGAATCAAAGCTATAAAGGTACAATTAACCGGACCCAACTCCAATCCCTCATTTAACACCCACAAACAAAACTTAACCACTCCCTCCCCCCACGATGTCCCAATAGTTTTGAAAGAACAACGCATTAGTTCCATCGGGACTCGGGGACTTTGAAGGATTCATGTTTTTTCAGGGTAAGCTCAATCTCATCTCTAGAGATCCTCCTATCCAGCTTGATCGGTTGACTTATGTCGATGGAAACTTTAATTCTAAGAAACTTTCCCCTATTCCTATGGCCACCTTCACAATCCCACCCCTCAAACTCACCTAATAGTTTCCCCAAACGTTTAACACCGTTCTCTGTTTGACAAGGAGGAGGGACGTCATGAAACCTAACCCAGAAAGCAACATAACTAAATTCAAGCTCAAACACCCTTTTATCCCCACTCATTGATTAAAAAATGATTAATGCATTATCGAAAACCCAGGGGTTGGCCTCAATAACTCGCTCTTTAACAATCTTGTTAGCAAAACAACATAAAAATCTATTATCCCCTAGGTTTTCAAGGCTTATCTCTGAGTTCCATATCCTAGGAATCAGTTTTTTGAACATATTAGGACTCACGAACTTTACTGTAAGTATTTTGCAAGCAGCCACATTTTTCAGCTCATTATCAAACTCAACTATTTCATTGTCTTCCAACTCGAAAACATCTTGCGCTTCTTGGTCAGCTAAAACTAGATTCTCCATCATCTGAGCAAAATGAGCGACATCCATCCTCGAACCTTAACACATAACCCCCAACCCAGAAATTCCTCACTTGAAAAAGAACCACGGACATGTGCTAACCCCACACCAAGCTAAGAACCAGCACTGAAGTAATCACCAGCCAAACACTGGTCTCCGAAAAACTTTGAGAAAAGCTCCAAGAACTCTCTAACGGTCGACTCTAGAGAGAAACTGTGAGACCCCTGAGAATGCTATAAGATCCCACAATTCTTCTTACAACGTATCTATCTTTTTTTAAGAAAGTATGTGAATGCTAACAAACTTTCAAAAACAAAAATAAGCTTTTGAAAGCTTTTTTTTTGTTTCTAAATTGTGGTTTGGTTTCTACGAAAATAGGTAAGATGTAGATATCCAAGTAAGAAAAAAACATATGGTAATGTAGTTATTGTAGACTTAAAGTTTAAAAACTAAAAATAAAATAGTTATCAAGCGGGCCTTATTAATTATTTCTGTTTTCTGTTCCCAAAACAAAAAAAGACAGTTTCTAAATTTTGGTTAAAAAATGATAAACTTCTAAATTCTGTTTTCGTTATTCTGTTCTCTTTTTTTTTAGAGTTCTTGATGATCGGTTTACTATATATATATATATTATTAAACACAAGCAAATAATCAATAACATTTTGGTTTGATGGCAAGCACTTCACATCCATTTTGAACTATATTTAACCATTCGAGAGTTCGAACCCCAAGCCTTGTCAAATTTTGCTTCTGCTTTTTATTTTTTATTTTTCATTTGAATTTTGCTATACATTCATAATAATTTAATTTCTTATAATCCATGCATTATTTAAATATATAATATTTTTTTATATTCAATTTTGTTTTAATTTCTATAAATATAATATTATATTTACATACATTTAATATTTAACTGTTTTTATTTTATTCCTTAAGTTATAATAAATAAATATATATTTTTTATTTTGTAATAGTTATATTTATGTGGTCAAGAAAATCTTTGGGTGCTTAAAAGATGATCGATTCAATCTATGGTAACTACCAATCTACGAAAAAAAATAATAATTAAAAAAGAAACAAAATTTATCATGGACTTGAATATCTTTAACAATAAATTTTAAAATAAGAATGAAGTATAAATTCATTCTTATCGTTATAAATTCATTCTTATTCAATCTATGGTAAATATCTTTTGAGTTTTAATTTTAATTATTATTTTTAGAAATAAAATTCATGTAAATATCAAATAACTACATCATCAATTTATTGTATTTTAAAATTAATTTAGTTATTATCCTAGTCAACATTCCATTATCTCTTTGACGGTTCTGTTATTCCAAGGATTGGAATAGAACATTATTGCAATGTTAGGGGTAAAAAATGTTTGATTTTAAAAATTATGGACCAAAATGATAATCCAACCAAATAGCAGGGACTAAAAAAATAATTTTCTCTTTTTAATACTATGTTTAATAGGCACATTTGAACTTTTAACTTTTCTATATCCAATATATAGAATTTTAAAATTAATAAATTTATTTATAGATATTTTCGATTATTGAATTTGTTTTCTTCAAGCAAAAACATGCTAATTTTCCCAAGATATTTATACATATTTTATCAATATCGAGCTTTAGTGGTAATGGGGTTTAAAATAATAATTTGATCAACAAAAGAGTAATGATAAATTGAAGTGTGAGACATTATCATCACACAAATAGGTGGAAAGTATTTACCAAAGAGAAATATTTTTCTATACATGATGTGTAGTGAGTCTCTATTTATGTACCTATATGACACCATTTAGTGCCACATAAAATTTTATAAATAATAATTAATAAAAAAATTGATGTGCCACCAAATGGTATTACCTCCGTAAACTCCTTACACATCCATGTGTAGCCAAATATTTTGTTTTACCAAATGAAAAATACTTTCCTTGACATAAATGTATAGGGAGTCTCTATTTATGTACCTATGTGGCACCACCATGTGCTCTTTTTCTTTTATGGTGGTCATGTCTATAATAAATGAACTAATATGGTGGCAATTAGTTAATAAATTTGACTCTTTTTCTTTTATGGAGGCAATTTGAAACCAACTAAAATACCAATAAAAAAAAATCCTCATAATTTGAAAAATCATGTTAATAAATAGTAGGGTAAATTAAATTTCGTTCCAATAATTTGATAAAAGACAAGTGAAGAAAGTTAGAATTTAATTTTATAATTTTAAAAATTAGAATTTAGTTTTTATAGTTTAATAAAATCTAAAAAAAATAGTTTTATTATTTATAATCGTTAGTCAATTGAGTATGTGAAAATATGTTATTTATGTGTCAATTATAATTAGTGAATTAAATGATTAATATTGGACAAAAATAATTCCATTATTTATACATGAAGAACAAATTTCCTCTTATATGAAATGATTGCCTAATCTTTAGATTTTATCATACCACTAAATTTTAAATTGTAAAAGAACTGGATTCTAACTTTGTTCAATTTTTTTGAAATCATAAGTAGTAAATTCTAAATTTCTTGAATCCATAGTACCAAACTTATGATTTAGCCTAGTAATAATAAATGCAAGTGCAAAAGGAAAGCTAGGGTAAATTATCAAATTGGGTTCTCTTTTAAAAATTATTATCAAAATGGGTCTTATTCTAAATAAATTTTAAAAAGGGGTTGTGGCGTCTCTGTGAGAGACGCCACATGAGTTTCTCTTGCTTTGCCTAATTTCATGGCCACACACGTGCCAGTTGGTCAACCTAACAAAAATTTCGGTGCAGTTTTGTAGATTTCTTTTATTCTTTTCTCTAAACAATTTTTTTTGTTTCTATTTTGGAAAAAGTTTGGATGCAGCCAAGGCTGCACTCGCTGATATGGGTCTTTGAGAGTTACAAATTATTATTATTATTTTTTTAATATATTTTTTTAAAATTTTTTTTCTTTGTGTGTGGCTATTAAAGGGGGTGCAGCCATGACTCCACCAAAACCTTTTCCTTCTTTCTTTATTTCCACATAAATATGTTTTTACGTTTACTTTTTTTGTAGTTTCATTTTTTCTTTTATTTATTTTTTTCTTTAGAGAAGTTTAATATTATTACTTTTATGTTTATTTCTATTTCTCAATAATTCCTTTTTTTCTTTTTATATAAATGTGTATATTTCTCAATAATTTAAGTTAAGGATGGTTAGGTATAGTTAAAGTTGTTAGGATATTAATTAATTTATTTTTTTACTGTAAATGCTAACACAGCTCATTGGCCATGGCAGACAAGAATCAAAAAGCTCATCTATCCCAACTGCCATTATCAATGACCGTTGCCGTTCCACTTTATCTCATTCATTTCCTTTGCTAATTCCATTACACTATCAATCCCATCCAAATCCCCACCCATGGATTTCGCTGCAAAAAACCCTCCTCCTTCTCCTCCGCCGCCGTCTAAACCCCCTGTTCTCCCATGGAAAATCCGCCTCCTCATTTCCTTCTTCTCCCTCTCCTTCTATCTCACTGCTCGCCCCAACGGCACCGTCAACCGCCGTCTCCTCCGCCTCTTCGATCTCAAAACTGCCGCCAATCCTGTCAAACCTATCAACGGTGTCATCTCCTTCGACGTCACCGTTGATCCCACCCGCAACCTCTCTGTTCGCGTCTTCACCCCTGCCGCCGCCGCTGTCGATCCATTTCCGATCATCATTTTCTTCCACGGTGGCGGATTCGCCTTTTTTAGCAATGCCTCATTCTCCTACGTCGCCTTCTGTCGCCGCCTCGCCCGCAAAATCCCCGCCGTGATCCTCTCTGTTGACTACAGCCTCTCTCTAGAGCACCGCTTCCCATCCCAATACGACGATGGATTCGATATCCTCTGTTTCCTCGACGACAACATTGTCGGCCTCCTCCCCACCACCGCCGACCTCTCCCACTGCTTCCTCGCAGGCGATAGCTCCGGCGCCAACCTCGCTGTCAAATTCTCCCACAAAAAATTTGAGTTCCAAAAATTGAAAATCATTGGGTTGGTGTTGATTCAGCCGTTTTTCGGCGGAATCGACAGGACGGAGTCGGAAATTGGGCTGAGCCAAACACTTGTTCTTTCGATTCGGATGACGAATTGGATGTGGAGGGCGTTTTTGCCGGAGGGGTCTGATCGGAGCCATTATGCGACGAATGTGACGGCGGCGGAGATGTCCGAATTGGAGGATTTTCCGGTGACGGTTGTGGTGGTGGGGGGGTTTGATTTGTTGAAGGATAGACAGAGAAAGTATTATGAGTGTTTGAAGGAATGTGGAATGAAGGTGGATTTGATTGAATTTCCTAATATGATTCATGCTTTTTATCTCTTTCCTGAATTGTGTAAGACTTCTTTCATGATTAATCAGCTTAAGGAATTCATTTTCAAATGTAGGGAGATATGATTAGTATGATTTAGGTGATTTACGATTCAAACTTACATTTGGATCGATTTGAAATGTGAAATGTACTTTTTTTAATAATCTTGAAATTGAAACTGTTTGTTACGTATGTTTGTTTTTTTTAAGTACAATAAGTAATTATGAGTTTATGAGACTTCAAATTTAAATTTAGTGATTGTTGCTATATTACCATGTCAATTGATTTATACTCATTTTAATGGTAAGGTATGTGTGTAATTAGTATAGTAATTTTTTTTTTAATTCAATAATATTTAAGTATATGAATTCAAACTCACGTGGAATCAACCCCTAATCTTGGAAACACTACGTCTACCTCTTGTGGAAATGTCAAGTTCTTCTTTCAATCAGAGGTCATGGTCTCGAAGATTTCATCAAAGAAGATCCGACTGTTCTTCCCAAAAACATCTCCTCTGATGGTTTTGAAGTTTCTAATCCAGAGTATCTTAAATGGGTTCAACAAGTTCAATTATTAGCCTCTTGGCTCCTAAGAATGATGACAAAAACGTTTTATGGCAATTATTGGACTATACTAGTGCTAAAGAAATTTGGGATTCACTCGCTTCAACTTATGCTTCGATCAATATTGACAAAGTTCTACAGTACAAAACTGAATTACATAACCCTAAAAAAGAAAGGGTTATCCATGTCGGAATATCTAAACAAAGTCAAGAAAATAGTCAGTTGCCTATCTGCTGCTGGGCACAAAATTTCCAATCAAGATCATATCCTACATCTTCTTGGTGGCTTGGGAAATAATATGAGGCTATTATATCTGTTCCTGCTGCTAAAAAGAAGCTGAAACCTCTACAAGAAATATATTGGTTACTTTTGGCCAGTGAGACTCGAATTGAAAGTAATCTTTTTGACTCTACTTCTTCTTCTTCTATTTTACCTTCTGTCAATATGAACACCCTTAAGGAAGATTCATCCTCATCTCAATCGAATCAAGTATCTAAGAATCCACATATGTATCCTAACTCAAGTAGAGGGCGAGGTAGAAAATCTCGCGGTGGACGGAGTTGGAATAATAACAATGGTCCACAGTGTAATTTCTGTGGGAAAATTGGCCACACATGGAACAAATGCTATTATCGACTTAATACTATGAACAATCCCACTTCAATTTATCCAATGAGACAACCCTTTAAGTTCAACAACCATTAATACCTATCTTCCCAAATCAGCCTGCTAACATGATGATTTTGGGTATTATTTCAATGACTCTACTGCCTACAACATGTATTACAATCCAGACACTAGTTGGTATCTAGATACAAGAGCAACCAATCATGTAACTAATGATCTTACCAATAAGCCAAACCGGTCAGATTATACTTGTAGCCAACAAATTCATATGGCGAATGGGACAGGTTTGTCAATTCTTGAATATGGTTTTAATTCTATGTGATCTTCAAAATGTGACTCTGATTGTTCCTTTTTACTTAATTCAATCTACTTAATGTTCCTTAAATAAGGAAAAACTTAATTAGTGTAAGTCAGTTTGCATATGATAATCATGTATTTTTTTAATTTCATCCATATTTTTGGTTTGTTAAGGATTTGGACAATAGGCGTCTACTTCTTCAGGGACATCTTAGCGATGGATTATACAAGTTTTCTATGTGTAGCACATCACAGGACAATAAAAACTTACTTCCACTGTAAAGGAAATCTTTCATTCTGAAGGAACTACTTCTCTTTGTTCCTCTTCTATAGATATGTTTAGCCTATGGCATTCTTGATTAGGCCATTGTGTTGCTGAAATTGTGTCTTCAATTTTGAATTTTTGTAACATTAGATATAATTCTCATTGGGATATATTGATTTGTCACTCTTGTGCTCAAGGAAAAATACATCGGCTCCATTTTCCCTAGATCTAAAACTGTATATGAACATCCTTTACATCTAATAGAATCTGACTTATGAGGTCTTTCTACTTTTTCATCACATAATGGCTTACAGTATTATATTTTGTTTGTTGATATCTAAACTCATTTTACTTGGATCTATTTGCTTTATACTAAGTCTGTAACGGCCCAACCCATCGCTAGCCAAGATATTGTCTGATTTATTTCTCCCCCTAATGGAGGAAAAACGCGTCTTGCTAGGAGAAGGTGTCCACATTCTTTATAAGGAGTGCTTCGTTCCCCTTCCCAACCGATGTGGGACTCCCACATGGGTTTTCACCCCCCTTAGAGGTCCAGCATCCCGATGGTTGGCTCTGATACCATCTGTAACGGCCCAACCATCGCTACCCAAGATATTGTCCGCTTTAGCCCACTGGCCTCACGGATTTGTTTCTCCCCTCAATGGATGAAAAACACGTCTTGCTAGGAAAAGGTGTCCACACCCTTTATAAGGAGGATTCCCCTATGGGTTTCCACCTTCCTTTAGAGGTCCAGCGTCCCGATTGACCCGGCACACCAGCCCGATGCCTGGCTCTGATACCATCTGTAACGGCCCAACCCATCGCTAGCCAAATATTGTTCACTTTGGCCCACTGGCCTCACGGATTTGTTTCTCCCTCAATGGGGAAAACGTGTCTTACTACGAGAAGGTGTCTACACCCTTTTTAAGGAGTGCTTCGTTCCCTTTTCCAACCGATGTGGGATTCCCCTATGAGTTTCATCTGTAACGGCCCAACCCATCACTAGCCAAGATATCGTTCCAAACCCAATGGGAAAAACACGTCTTGCTAGGAGAAGGTGTCTACACCCTTTATAAGGAGTGATTCGTTCCCCTTCCCAATCGATGTGAGATTCTCCTATGGGTTTCTACCTCCCCTTAGAGGTCCAGTATCCCGATGGACTCGGCACACCAGCCCGATGCCTGGCTCTGATACCATTTGTAATGGCCCAACCCGGGGAAAAACACGTCTTGCTGGAGAAGGTGTCCACACCCTTTATAAGGAGTGATTCGTTCTCCTTCCCAATCGATGTGGGATTCCTCTATGGGTTTCCACCTCCCCTTAGAGGTCCAGCATCCCGATGGACTTGGCACACTAGCTCGATGCCTGGCTCTGATACCATCTGTAATGGCCCAACCCATAGCTAGCCAAGATATTGTCCGCTTTGGGCCTAGGCCCTCATGGCTTTGTTTTAGGGCTTCCCCCAAAAGGACTCATACCAATGGAGATGTTTGTCTTCCCTTATAAACTCAAGATCTACCCCTTATTTAACCAATGTGGGATTCTACAACACTTTGTTTGTATTCCCAACAATCCTCCCCTCGAACAAAGTACTGCATGCGAGCCTCTCTGATAGTCATTTTCCAAATTACACTTGAGCACGCCTTTACTCAAACCACGAATCTTTCCGAATTACACTTGAGCAAACCGTAAAGCCCAATCAAAGATTCACTCAATTTATGTTTGAGCGCACGGCAGCTACCCTTCACCAAGGCAACTATTTCAGAAACACTCTTTATAAATGGTGTGGACACCTTCTCCTAGCAAGATGAGTTTTCCCCATTGTGGGAGAAACAAATCCGTGAGGCCAGTGGGCCAAAGCAAACAATATCTTGGCTAGCGATGGGTTTGGCCGTTACAGATGGTATCAGAGCCAACCATCAGGCCGATGTACTAGGTCCATCGGGACGCTGGACCTCTAAGGGGGGTGGAAACCCATGTGGGAATCCCACATCGGTTGGAAAGGAGAACGAAGCACTCCTTATAAAGGGTGTGGACACCTTTTCCTAGCAAGATGCGTTTTTCGTCCATTGGGGGGAGAAACAAATCCGTGAGGCCAGTGGGCTAAAGCGGACAATATCTTGGCTAGCGATGGGTTGGGCCGTTACAAAGTCTGAGGCCTTTATTGCTTTTCTTTAATTTCAATCTTTAGTTGAAAAATAATTTGATAGGTCTATTCAGGGTAGACAAACTAATTAGGGTGGTGAATATAGAGTATTCTCTAATTACCTAAGAACTAATGGAATTGCTCATAGAATTACTTGTCCTCATACTTCCAAACAAAATAGGGTTGTAGAACGCAAACATAGACATATCGTTGAGTTAGGACTCTCTTTCTTAAGTCATGCCTTTATGCCAATCAAATTTTGGGATGCGGCATTTCTCACCGCCACCTTTCTAATCAATCAATTACCTACACCAGTATTAAATGGCCTCATTCCATATGAAAAACTACTTAAAGTTAAACCAAATTATAAATGGTTAAAATGTTTTGGTTGTGTTTGCTTTCTTTATCGCCGTTCTTTTAATTCACATAAAAGGCAACGTAGATCTACAATTTAATTTTTAGGGACATGCATTTCAATTCTTAGGATGCAAATTGTTCTACTTTCCTTTATTAATTATTAAAATCAATATTTTCCTTGAAAAATTAGCGCTAGCATTATTATCGCAAATCTAAAGATTATTATTAAATTTTCTTTCTATTAGGAAGTAGGATTTCACAGCCAACTTCTGATACCATGTCGATCATGGAGAATTAGATATAAGTTCTATTATTAATTAATAGTTTAAAAAATTTACAATGACCGTTTTCAATAGAGATCATCCAAAACTAAATAAGGTATAAATTACATACAAGTTAAATACATAACAAAGAAAGTTTACATATAG
>JBBMKA010069415.1:0-16031 GCA_037833695.1 Sechiopsis laciniata | reverse complement strand
ATAAAATATTCAAAATTGACTGAATCTTTAGGCCATGGTCATGGGAAACACATATTAAAATATTAAACAAGTTAGTTTTTTTATTGTTAAAAGTAATTTTATGTAAAAACGATCCCGAACAAAACTATTAGTTTAGAATTTACTAACTACCTTTAATCAACATACATAATTGAATCTTTGAGGTCGACCTCATCTTTAATTTTCATTCCCTTTAATCCTTTCCGCCATTCATCTTGACAATGGAATAAATATCATTAAGTTCAAAATACGATTCATTGTATTGTCCTTACCAAGAAATAGAACATAAGAATTTTTAGTTTTATTAAAATTACAATATATTCATAATTGTGTCCCTTTTAAAAAATGATTTTAAAAAGGCAACCATTGATTTATGTGGATGGTTATTATCAATAAAAGCAAATTGATTTTTGTTTAAATCACAAATTTAAGAATAATTAAAATTATTTTTAAACACTTAAAAAATAATTCCAAACCACACTTTCAAATATTGGTTTAGATATGGAACCCCATAACAAATTGAATACTTAGAGAGAGTTAAACGACTTTGCACAATATCTTTGTCGAGGCTGGTCTGTCTCTCTTCCCTATAACAAAACATACTTCCAAATAAATTTATTAACACAAATATTTTTAAATGTGATATATCTTCTAAAAACAATTAATATGTTTTAATTTGAAACGGAAAATGGTAAATGATCCATGCTCGGCAAAAATAGTAAAATGAATACTCATAAAAAAAAAAATTTTAATGCACCCATTCTTCTTTCTTAATTGAATTATGGCCATGCAAAACACATATTAAAATATTTTTAGTTTAAATGCACCCAATCTTCTTTCTTAATTGGGTTATGGCTATGCAAAACACATATTAAAATATGAAACGGTTTTTTAATGGTTTAAAGGTAGGTAACTTTGCAAAAAAACAATCTCACAGATTAGTTTAGAATTTACTATGGGAGATAGTGCACCTTCGAGGCCATTTCATTGTATTGTCCATACCTGTTTAAAATAGCATGCATTCTAACCATTCATTTTTTTTTTTATCTATTTTAAATTTAATATATATAATTTCCAAGTACACATAATTAATATAGTTATGTTCTTTTGAATATCTATAAAATTACAAAGTCATAAGACTTTTAAGACCACTCCAATTAAGAAGGAAGGTAGAATATCAATTTAAAAAAATATGTCTAATCCATGAAATAACCATATGTACAAATAAAAATGATTTTGAAGAAAAAGCTATTGTCCTTAACAATCCTCATGTTTTTTCTTGCTATATGCACATACTATTCTTTTTAAATGGATAATCGTTTATTATAGTAATAATATAACTAGTGGATCCTTTGGTAAGACAATTAGTTCCATAAATTTTTAGTAAAATAACAAAGGAGGAATAGGTATTTTTGTGAATCTTCCTTTTTTTTATATTACATATTACGCATTATTGTCTAAAACGAAAGAGGTTGTTGTTAAATATCTTTAACAACGGTCTCTTACTTTTTAGACTAAGTAAATAATACATAAAAACTAACAAAAATAGAGGACATCTGACAACCCACAATAATCTTTCTAAAACAAAATAGTCTCCTCTACCAACCTTATAATAAGATCAATCAAAGATCAAAGCTTCTTATCCCACAATTGTTTTCCATGGACCTTTGGCAATAGCAAAGGATCTAATGTTTATGTTATTAGAATGATGCAAAGGCCCATATTTTGATAAAGTCTTTTCTCTATTAGATAATGCCACGACCATTTAGCAAGAAGTGCAGAGTTTTGTTTGCTTGATGATATAAATCTCAATGCCCCCATTATCAATAAGATAAAAAAAAAACTTTGACCATTTAATCAGGTGTGATCCATGAAAGGATTTTCCTTTCAAATTTCTCAATTATGGAACTCCAAAATGACAGATTTTGTTTTAGCATTAAGGGGAAGACCAAGATAGGAAATATAACAATTAGTCTTGGAAAGATTTGTACTAGAAATACAACCATGGACCCAAAGCCTCTAAGAGTGCTTATCATTTGACTATGAATCTTTGTCGTGCTAAGCTTTGGAAGTCGTTCTAGAAGGTGGAAGTTGCTCCCAAAATTAAGGCAGGCGTGTGGAACATTTTGAAAAATTTTGTTCCAACCAGAGCTAATATTCATGGTTGTTGTACCCTCTGTGGGAAGTCCATTGAAACCAATTTGCATATTATTAAGTAAACTTGTTGTTCATGTGTAGTTACTATTTTTCCTTATATGACTGACTTTGACTCTTTTTTCAGGTCCTTAGATTCATGTGAATTCTTTTGGCAAGGGATTTGGACAAAGATCCACAAGGATGACCATTCAAAGCCTTAATTACGATTTGGCCATTCTGAAATTATCGTAATTTTATTTTTCATAGTAAAGTGAAGGTAAAAAAAAGAAAGTTTAATGTGATTGGATGGGAAGGGTCGATGCTGCTCAGGTCACGAGGAGGAATGAAAGCTTCTTCAGCTTAAATAATGGTACTTCCTAAGATGTAAAACTGAACTCAACGATATATGAACTGATATTCGAGATATGATTCTCTTGTTTATGAGTATTGGAGTATGTATATCTTTTAGTTTTAGTGGTAGGGCTAGCAACCGTATTGCTGGCAGATTGTGTTCACTCACATGTTACATGTTCTTCATGAATATTGGTTTATTAAAACAAAATAAATCGGTCATGAATTCAAAACTTAAAAATGTTTAAAACTAAGGACCTAATCCAAAAATAAATGAATTGAGTTGAATTGTCTAATATAGACATATTGGTGGATTGACCAGCCTCAAAGCTTAAGTTGGTCCAAAAAATTTGTCTAACTCGATCTAATCTGGACCACCTACACCCTTTACTCCTGCTCTCTCTTAAAAAAGCTCAATTTTCTCTTTTATCATGCTATTTTTGTTCATACATTAAAATTTTATGTGATACTGACACCAGTATCTAACCCCTATTTTGATTGAGCACATGTTTCGGTTCTATAAATCTCCCAAGATCAAGAAGTATTCAATGTAAGAATCTTAAAAGTTTTCAATTTTTATTGGACTTAGCTTGTACTACAAGAAAGTGCAACTGAATTAGGCTTTGTTGGATTTGGGTAAGTGACTGACCAGCTTTCTTCACTTAGTTGCTCTTCAGCATGGTCCTTAAAAATCTAAAAAAATCTTAACAATAGAAAAGCCATAAAGACAATCCCATAACAAAAACAGAGTTCACTTGAGACTGACAAGTTCACACACCCATATCTGCAGAATTGACTAAAACACTGTATACAAAAATCAGCAAAGTCCATATCTCACAAATGATGAACTGTATAGGATTAGCTCAAACGCTCTGCGGCTTCCCATCAAGCAACGGAGAATCGATTTCACTCACTCCCCCGTCTCCTCCTTCTCCTTCTCTCTGGCTTTCCCCTCGTCTGCGATGTTGAACCCCTCGATCTTCCGTGCGACCTCATCTGCACTTACCTTTACTTTTTCAATAGATCCATTGACCATGGTTTCATCCGAG
The DNA here is from genome assembly GCA_037833695.1 of Sechiopsis laciniata. Classification (NCBI taxonomy): domain Eukaryota; kingdom Viridiplantae; phylum Streptophyta; class Magnoliopsida; order Cucurbitales; family Cucurbitaceae; genus Sechiopsis; species Sechiopsis laciniata. The sequence continues at coordinate 12,477 of JBBMKA010069415.1, read as the reverse complement.
TCATCGTTTGTTAAAGGACCGGTCTGCCATATCCTAATGGTTCCATCCTCAGATCCGGAGGCATAGGATTCCCCTCCGGGCGAAAAGCGCAAGCAATGTACAGGTCCATGATGACCCTTATTACACGCTGCATCCACAGTTAAAATGAGGCATTCTTCAGCAATTAGAATGATTCAATGAGCATCTGAAGTTGATTGAGCTTACCAATCTCATCACCAGTATGAAAATCAAATACATGGATCCACATGTCCTCTCCACCTGCAATGAACTTCATCCCATACTTTGGTTCCAATGACGCAGATTCTACGGTGCAAGGCATGTTGTAGCTCTTGACTAAGCCAAAGCTGCTAATGAGAGAGAAAAGTTAGAAAGGAGAACGTATACCTATTATTATTTTTTTTATATCCGTAGCTGTCTAGACCAGCTTGCATGCATCTCGACTAATGTCACATGACATATCGCCTGATCTTACAACATTTGGATGCTATATGAAATTAATTCCTAAGTAGGTAGCCACCATGGATTGAACTCATAACCTCTTTGCACCCCAAAGCCCGGCTTTCTTGACCACTAGGCCACTCCGCGATGGTTACACAAAATGGAAACACGGCCTTAAGCATTACACTTACTGATTTGCATCCCAGAATTTAACAGTAGATCCGTCAGCAGTTGTGATATACCGTCCATCCTGACTTACTTCGGCACTGGTCACTGATGACTCGGTTTCAAGCGTTTGAACTATTTGTCCACTTCTTACATCCCATAACCTGCATGGATGTGGTTAAATAATACCGTATATACACACACATTCCCATGCAGTTGGAGAAGGCAGATTAACGTCTAGCAATCCATACCTGACGCCGCCCATGTCGGTGCAGGAGCTCAATATCGTCTGATCACTGTGAAGCCATGTAACAGTTCTTACTGAACCGGGGGATTTATCGACTTCTCTAGGAGGTGCATCTGGACGATTCAGATCATATATCCGTAGTACTTTTTCCAGACCGCCAGTCAATAGAAGGTGTGTATCCTGATACATTTTCGTAAGTGCATTAAGAGAAAAAAGAGGTAACAGTCAAACTCAAATATGCCACAATCATTTCCACGTGAAGAACTACGGAGAACAACAGAAGTTAGAAAGTCAAAGAAATAATTAATAAATATAATCATGTAAAGTAAATTTCAGATTTACTCATACAAAGACAAATTTACTAAAAAAACCACGAGTAACATGAATACATGGCATTAAATTAATCAAGCCCACACACCAACCAGAAGTGAATTTTCTTTTTTCTTTACTATAAATAGTGTGTCAGTGCAGCTCGACTAATCTCACGCCGGACAACAATTTACAAATTGCCAAGAAACTTGAGTATTGTCAAAAGATTTGCCAAGTTTGGATAATAGGTGGCTACCATGGGATTAATAATTCATTGGTATTGTTAGAATGCCAAAAGATTTACCATGTTTGGATAGTAGATTCCTAAGCTAGTTCTGAGGACAAGATCATATACGCCACATCATCGAAGTGTGGGTATCAAATGTGATAACAAATGTGACCTTTTAAGATCATGCTTAAATTACCTCCGAAAAAGCACAGGCACGAACAATATGCTTGTGCTCAAATGAGTGCAGTACATCTCCAGTTAATGCATCCCATACTTTCCTGTAAGTTTAAACACAAATATGAAGAATACTACGATTGATTTCAATCACCATCATTGTTCACAAAAGTCAAAACCACTTGAAAGAAATGTTTAACTTCCATTGCAAATAAAGTAATATTTAGCAAACTAAATTTTGTCATCAAAATAAAGTATATAAATTCAATAATCAAATTTCAAAAGAATTTCAACAAAGCCTACCTTATGCCTAAGGAGAAAGGGAGGTAAGAACTAAGAAGACCACAATGAGCAATTCTGACAAAAAGCACTAGCAAAGGGCAAGCCAGTATAGGTAGCATAGCAAGAGCAAGCGACAGCTAATGTGATGACAAAATGATGTAGTTAAAAGTTAAGCATATACAGTCTGCCTTATCAGAGTTTAGTAAGTTGGTTGGAACCGACGGTACCTGATGATTAGAACCGACTAGATGCTAACAGTCAGACTAATTTTCAGACTCCTACATACTGACGGAGTCTTTACTTGTAAAATCTAGCAGATATTTACAAATACAATAATCTATTATTACAACTTTGAACCATAATTTTTTTTTTTAAATCGGTGAGTGTTTGTGCCAGATCTCGACTATTCTTACAAGACAACCACAGACCCTACAAAATTTGGTTGTCAAGGTGGAAGCCCATTATGGTAACTTCTTGGTTTCTAAGACCCTTTTGAGCCCATGATGGTTACTTTGTACCACTAAATTACAAGAATGAGGCAGGAATAATTCAGCATGTACGAGAACCAAAAGTGTATTTGGGTAAGGCTTACTATAGCCTGCAGACCGTGTCTGATAGCACAATTAACAACTTTCCAAGCAACATAGAAATGCATAATAAGTTAAATTCCATAAATAATGCAAATGCTCAAATAGCGGAAATCTAGTAGTTTCTAGTAACTTTCATTCAAAACAATTCAAAAGAAAAAAAATGCTTAAAATACGATGATAAAATACAAAATCACCAATTAATGTAATGTTCATAAAAAAACAGGGGCATGGTTGGTTGTAATTATATACTATGTTTACAGAAAAAAAAATATATATAGGAAAAATTCTACATGGAGAGATAGTTCATCATAATGTGCATAAAAATAAGTAATTTTTTTCTGATAATAACTACTGTTTTTTGCTAAAAATTCTACCCAGAGAGATAGTTCATAATCATATTTTCATATATATATACATTTATAAATAACACTAAAATCCTTGAGTACTCTAACCACTATTGGTCACTGTATACCCACTGCTTCAAGAAAATTAAGGAGTAAAAAGAATACCTATTTTCAACTAGATTAGAACCTTTCATTTTTATTTTATTTTTCGTTTCAAATGCCACTCTGCATCAAACATTAATTCATCTATATTTTTCAAAAACAAAGTTAGTCTAAGGACCAACACATATATCAAAAGCTACCAATTGCCAACAACCACAAAGAGGAAACACATAAGATATTAAAAATGTCAATTATACAAGTACGGGCCATAAAGCAGAAGCATAGGAATCAAAGTAAGACATACTTGAAAATTGAAACAAGGAAATATAAGGACATATATCAGATCTATGTTGATCAGTTAATAACTCCAAGAAAAGATGGGAAAATCCCTACTTCCCAATTTCCATCTAATCTTACGGCAATTCTCGAAACTTAAAATGAAAACCAGTTAAAAGGACATACGCTGAAAAATCAGCAGAACCAGTGGCAGCACGTAAAGCATTGGTATCCAGGCAACAACTCCAAACTGCGCCTTTATGACCTTCAAATGTACCAACCCAATCGCCAGTTTCTCCATTTCTAAGCATGGGATTAGAATCTGGCTAACAAAGTGCGAATTATGATTTGAGGAAACAACCAACACTCAAAAGGGTTCAACAAATTTCACATCAAGAAAGGCTAAAATAGAAAATGCCCAAATTAACAAGACTAACACTGAACAAACATGATCCAAAATCTTCCAGCAATCATAAACTGATGAATTATGATTTGAGGAAACAACCAACACACAAAAAGGGCTCAAAGAATTTTACATCAAGAAAGGCTAAAATAAAAAATGCCCAAATTAACCAGACTGACACTGAACAAATATGATCCAAAATCTTTCAGCAATCATAAACTGATGAATTATGCTTTGAGGGAACAACCAAAAAACCAACGCACAAAAAGGTTCAACGAATTTTACATAAAGAAAGGCTAATAAAAAATAAAATGCCCAAATTAACAAAACTGACACTGAACAAACATGATCCAAAATCTCTCAGAAATCATAAACTGATGAATACCCAAATTAACAGTATGCATAATATTCACGATTCAAAAAACAAAAACAAAAAAAAAATGTGGTGTATTGAATCGTACCCTTGCTGGCACTGATGAGGAAGAATCCATCGGGCGTAACAGGGCTATAAAATAGATCCACCACCGGTCGAGAATGGCCATGGCAGACAAGAGGAATAGCCACCCTCTTCTTATCCATCGCTCGAAACCTTCAAATACTCAACAGTTTCAACAAACCCAACAAAAAAACCCTACAGATTTGCTGTTTATTGATTCTTTTGAACCTGTATTTCGAGATCAAATAACGAAAATCAAAACCCAAAAGCCGAAAATCCTGAGAAATCCACCGGCGATGAGTAAAATCAAGGTAAGTTGTGTTTGAATTGTGTGATCGAAACGGGAAATTGGAGCGAGAAATGGCGGTATATAACACAGGTGAGAGACGCTAACAACTGATGAGCTAATTTCCCACACCTCCTAACCCTCTGAAAATGGCTCTGATGAAGAACTCAAAAATCTAACAAAAAAGGAAACAAAAATCTTGAAAATGGAAAAATCTAACAAACAAAACAGAGCTTCCAAAAGAAGGGCTAGGCGCAACCATAACTGGCTTCAGACCTCATCTTATATAATTCTCAAACAACTCCTTTTACTCTTTTTTTTTTTTTAATTTTTTAATTTTACTTTTTTTTTTTTTTGGTCTTGGCCTTCATGTATTTGGGCTTCCGTTTGAGGCCGGCCCATTAATACTTTGAGGCCCGTTTCATTGTTATTTCGTCGCATTAAAAAATGAAAATGCGGAAACCAATCCGGACTAGTTGAGTTGTGTTGCATTATAAAATTATAATTTTCTTTTCACTTTTGTTGTGCTGGATTAAAATTTTATAATTTTCTTTGAATTAAGTTGAATTAGATTATAATTTTGTAGTTTTTCTTTGAGTTTGGTCGAATCTAGGATTGACCAATTTTTCTATTCTTTCAACTCAATTCAATTCAAACCAAACCAAAAATAATATTGTAGATATATATAAAATTAATTAACAACATCAATTCTTTACCTGTTGGTAGAGAGCATATATTATAATCTTGTTTGATGGCGTAGTTAGTTATCTTGTTGAGTGTTAATCTATTTCAACTTCACGGTCACGAGTTCAAGTCCAGAAATAGAGTTTGTTGGTCCCCTCCTCTAATTTGTACTAAAAAAAGCATATATTAACAATATGATCATCTTGAATGTGGCATTCATGATCATGGGTTCGAATCTCCTATCCCCAATTGAAGTAGAACTAAATAATAATAATAATGAATAAAAATATATTTGTTGGTTCAATTGTTTTGTTTTGTTTTTTTTTTTTTTTGAAAGGAGTCCAAAAAATCAGTCTAGGCCTCATTCAGGGCAATTGAAATAAAATAATAATAATTAAATTAAATTAAAAAGGAAAAATAAATCTAGCCCTTATTTTCTTTGCTGAAAACGCAAGAAACTGGAACATCCACCTCCATTTCAGGGCATTGATAAATCGATACAATTGAAATCTCATTCTGGTTTTCACTGATCTTTGTTCAAATCTCAATCTTCTAGCTCAACGGCTTTGATTTCTGTAGGGTTCTTTTCTATGGCATCAATGGAGGTCGAGACCCAGCAAGTGTTGTCGGCGACGATGGATAGTTGCTCGGCGAAGCAGGCGGCGAAACCAGGTGAGGGTCTCCGGCAGTACTATCTGCAACATATTCATGATCTCCAGCTCCAGGTCCGTCAAAAAACCCATAATCTTAATCGTCTTGAAGCTCAGCGCAACGAGCTGAATTCCAAAGGTAACAATCGGTTTTGAATTTTGTTATTAATTTACCTTTAGGGTTTATGAGGTTTGTTTTCTCTCAATTGGTTCGTGTTATCAGTTCACGAATTTCATGCTGTTTGTTCACTCCGCTGAAGAATTGTTGCAGAATTAAGATGCTATAAGAGTTGGAGCTTGAGAAAACTATAGTGAGAAAAGTGAATTGAGAAAAAAAAAAAAAAAAAAAAAAAACCAAAACTTGAATACTTCATTCTTATGATTTTTGTAGCTGTCCCTCCGGTTGAGTATAGCATATTGAAAAAGTGAGGGGATCTCCTCGTATTCGTAAGATAGGGGGGCTACTCATTGAGATGGATGCTCGCCCTATCTAATATGATATTAGAGCCTATTAAATCCAAATGGGAATTCATTCCAATAAAATTAAATTGTGATCTGATGGATTGGTTAGTCCAAAGTGGCATCATCTTGAGGGAATTTGTTGAGTATCCTACATTGAGAAAGTGAGGAGACCTACTAGTATTTATAAGATAGGTGAATTACTCCTCTCATTATCAGATGAATGCTCTATGGCTGTGACCGACTTTGTTTTAAGGAAGGAGAGCAATTAAGACTGGTACTTAATGAGTGGTGGGAATTATTAATATTACTCTTACCTTTTTATATTTTTTAACTGATTCTACAACTATTTTGTAATTGAATGTTTATGTTATTGTCCTCTTCAAATAACTGAGTAAATATTCTGCCTATCTTCTGCTTTAGATATTGGAATTCTGCAACTTTTTCATGGAAACTTAGAAACAATTTTTTTGATACTGTCCTTTGTTATTTGTAAGAATTTTACTTATGGTTTCACCATTGGATCTACTTCTTTAATGAACCAGTTGTTTATTTTAATGATAACATAGAAAGAAACATTGGTTTTGTACCAACTACCAAAAGGGTAACCCTTGAAGAAAGTAATAAAAGACCGAAAAGAATAATTCTGTATCATTGAAAGCAATAAGCAAGACTGCAATCTATAGTCTTTATTTACAATGAGACACATAGCAACCTAAGAGTGAACAAGCCAATAACAGAGAGCTAATACAGAAACCAAATAAACTTGAAAGTGCCAAAAGCAACAAATCAAATAAACACACCAAGCTAAAAATAACAAACTAAACTGACTGTTTAAAATGTACTCATATGATGCTCAAACAAGGTGTTAGTGCATGTGTTTCTTCCCTTCATTTTTTAGTCTACTTAATCTAAGCTATACTTTTATTTCCTGGGAAGTTTCAACATTAATATGTTAGATTTATGATGTATTTGAGGTTATTGCATTTATAACTCATCATTGTTTACAGTGCGCATGCTCCGGGAAGAGTTGCAGCTGCTTCAGGAGCCAGGGTCCTATGTAGGTGAAGTTGTTAAAGTCATGGGGAAGAACAAAGTTTTAGTTAAGGTGTGTGATCTTGTCGAAACTTGAAAGAGGCATTTCTCGTTCTTTATTCTTTATTTCAGGAAAAAATATAGTAAATAAATAAATAAGATGCCCCATGGGCTCTCACCTCTTGTAATTTCAACTATCAATGAAATTGTTTCTTATCCAAAAATAAAAAAATAAATTACAGATTCATTACCACTCCCCTTCTCTACACGCACTGGGGTGTATATTGATATTACATAAGAACTCGTTTCAGAAACTCCTTTAGTGTAAAGTTCAATATTCTTGAATTAAAAGATGAAAATGGACCTATCTTCATCCATTTCATTAACATTCTGAGACTTGACTTCTGATACTTGCTGGAAACAGAAATGGCATTGTAATGCTTCAAATAATTAGAGTTGGTGTCCTATTACTATTCAGTGATTCAACTATTACATCTATGATATCCTGGTGCAAACTATCTCCCCTTTTCCATGCTTACACTTACGATATGCTATTAAGTAATTGGAGATCTATTTTGTAACTTTTTGTAACTGGCCACGAGCCTCTTATTGTAATTTCATACCATTAATGAAATTGTTTCTTATCCACAAAAAAGATAATACAGTCTTAGAAATTTGATTCCAGAACATTCAATCTCAAATAGCATATTCGTAGTTTTTATTTTCCCAACTTCGCTTTGTTCACCTTCACAGGTTCATCCAGAAGGGAAATATGTGGTTGATATTGACAAAAGTATTGATATCACAAAAATCACTCCTTCAACTAGAGTTGCTCTCCGTAATGACAGCTACGTTCTTCATTTAGTCTTGCCAAGCAAAGTAGATCCTCTTGTTAATCTTATGAAAGTTGAAAAGGTGCCTGATTCTACTTATGATATGATTGGTGGTCTTGACCAGCAAATAAAGGAAATGAAAGAGGTTTGTATGTTGCAAAAAGTTTCTTATTTATATTAACTACTTGTTATTCAATAATCTGCAAGTTCTGAAATATTAATTTCAATAATGCAGGTTATTGAACTCCCTATTAAGCATCCTGAACTATTTGAGAGTCTTGGAATAGCTCAACCAAAGGTAATGATAGTATTACATGCAACACTTCCTTGCAGTTTTAAGTTGGTCCTATCAAATATATATCGCTCACCGTGCACTTTAATAGGGTGTCCTGCTATATGGACCACCTGGTACAGGGAAGACACTATTGGCTAGAGCAGTGGCTCACCATACAGATTGTACTTTCATCAGGGTCTCTGGCTCTGAATTAGTCCAGAAATATATTGGAGAAGGTTCTAGAATGGTCAGAGAGCTTTTCGTCATGGCCAGGTTTGTTATCATATTTGCTTCTGTGTTTCATTATTAATTCTTTTCTTCCACTTGCGTTTGTTGACCCTAACCTCCTTGTTTTTACATGTGTATGGGTTATTTCCTTGACTGCCACTAATAACAAGAATCCAAATCAGGAGTAGACCTCTTGGTGCTATATATATATATACCTTAAGTTGTGACACTCCTTAATCTTATGCGTACTTTTATTATATATGCATATTTTTATTGTTCCTTGTTCGGAGTGCAATCATTTCTTGATTTTTCTCTGCAGGGAGCATGCACCTTCTATTATTTTCATGGATGAAATTGATAGCATTGGTTCTGCTAGAATGGAATCGGGGAGTGGTAATGGCGATAGCGAGGTGCAGCGTACTATGTTGGAACTTCTTAACCAGCTTGATGGATTTGAAGCATCAAATAAGATCAAGGTACAAGTGTCATGTTTGTAAAGGATGGTGAATATGACACGTGAAAACTTTATGACTACCATTGATAATCATAAAATATTTCTTGGTAAAAATAAACAAAAGACTAACATTGAATAAACCGTACTCTGGCTTTTCAACTAACCAATATTTAAATTGTTAGATGTAGCCTTGAGGCTTATTCTCTTGATGTGTGAGGCACCAAAGGCAAGTAATAAAAGTGTAACCATCTATTACCAAACATAATGATTGTGTGAGAAGGGATTGTTGAATAATGTTAAACCACCAATCAACCCACAACCCAAAAGCTTAAGCTGATGGGTTGGGTTGGGTTAAATTTAATTATATCAACCAACAGGGATAAAGTACGTCTTTCTTCAAGGATTTTAGAGACTATACATCATTGCATTGTCAAGGTTTAAATGATTGCAACTCATGTTTTATTGGTATTGCAAACATAAGTAGAACTTTTTCATTTTCAAGAATTTACTATATATTGATTTCATTCTTTTAGTCTTCACACGAGATATAAAGATTCCACTCCACTCATTTTTATGTTGTGTATGCTTCTTGTGAATTAATGGAGCAAGTCCTTTAAGATAATGAAATATCTATTCCTATTTGTACTAAAGTTCATGCAATTCATGGAAACTTATTGACGCAGTTAACTGTCTCCTGACTTATAGTAATCTGATTACTGATTTGTTGGGTGTAAGATTTTTCATCTAAAGGCCTAACTGCTTGGACTTATTTCAGGTCCTGATGGCCACCAACAGGATTGATATTCTGGATCAAGCTCTCCTAAGGCCAGGACGAATTGACAGGAAGATTGAATTCCCAAATCCTAACGAGGATGTAAGTTCCACTTGTTTCAGTATATACTTCTATCCAAAGTTTATCATAGGAATACAATGAATATTTCTTTAGTTAACTTGGTGATTTCTTCTGTAGCACTCTTGGCCCAAAAGGAATTATTCGCTTGTTTGCAATAAAAAAAAAATCTTGTCGGTTCATTTATGCTTTAATACGCATTTGATTTGAGAGTATTTAAAGCTGCCATTATATTTTTCTCATCTAATCTAAGTGCCTTTTTTCAACCCCTTATTAGGTTTGCAATTTATTAGCTGTCAGGAGAACCACCATGAGCGACCTAGAAGGGTCTATAAGTAACTAAAAGCTTGATGGAATTAATCCATGTTGGCCATCTACGGATATTTTTGACATCCAAATGTTGTAGGGTAGTTTGTATGTCCCGTGAAAATAGTCGAAGTGCGCGTAAACTGGCCTTGACACTCATGGATATCAAAAAAAAAAAAGGGCTGTTAGGAGTGGTATGGATCATGGGGGGCCTTACTATATCTCTGACATTCAATTCGTATGAAATGCAGTCCCGGTGTGATATCTTGAAAATACATTCACGGAAAATGAATTTGATGCGTGGGATTGACTTGAAGAAAATTGCAGAGAAAATGAATGGCGCATCTGGTGCAGAGCTCAAGGTATATGTATATCTGTTGTACCTTTATATGATATAAATGCTATGCTCAATGTTGATGTTCTCTACATATCTTTTGATGATGACAAGATAGATCATATATAATGTTCTGTTCATATACTTTGATGATGACTAGATTGACAATAAGCTCGAGTGTTCATGCACATCATTGTACTACAACTGCTATTAACATTATGAGTGTGTTTGCTCTAGCTTGTAAGAGTAGCACTTGGAAACATTTTATTGGCTAACTCTCGGGAAAAATACGCCAATAAGCTTGTTTAGTACATGTACGATTGGCTAACTTTGTGGCAGCGAACAGATTAGATGCTACGCCTCCTATGCTTCAACTAAAAAAATTGTTCTCTCAATCTATTGCTAGGTTTATTTGAAAGATAGCATTGGAGAACATGTAATGACCGTTAACAGTCGTGCGTTTACACTGATATGCTGGCATATTGTGTTTTATAATGCAGGCCGTGTGCACAGAAGCTGGGATGTTTGCTTTGAGGGAAAGAAGGGTTCATGTGACTCAGGAAGATTTCGAGATGGCTGTCGCCAAGGTAATGAAGAAGGAATCAGAGAAGAACATGTCATTGCGAAAGCTCTGGAAGTAGAATCGTCATACCGAGCAGCATGGGCACGGCAAGTTTCAATATTGTTTATCATTTTGTTTTCGGATTCCTGTGCTTGGATAACGTTGTTGAACATAATTATTTACCTTAAATGATGTTTTCTAGTCGTCAACTATTTTATCTATCTTGTAACTTGGATAACGTTGTTGACAAGTTTGACTGTAGCTGGTAAGAAATTATCAATTGGCTGGTAATTTGGAAGTTTGTTCTGCATTTACTTAGTATCATTTTTCTGGCTTTCTCTAGATCATAAGATATATCATTGAGTTAAGATTTTGTGGTTGAGATATTCGTTCTTGTTGCCTATCTGTTTTGGATATTGTAACAGTAGAGAAAAAAGATGGCGAATCAATTACTGCAGTGGAACACTAAATCTGGGGATATGATGTTTGATGGAATAAAAATGTTGTTTTTGTTACAGATTGGGCATTTAAGATGCAGTTTCTTTTTTAAGTTTATTCTATATATTTTGACATTTTAAATTTTATGTATATAAAGTATTACTGATGTATTACGACCATGAAATTTATGGTTTGAGTTTCTTGATTTTCGATTGCACTAAAAAAAGTTGAATTTTAAAGTTGATATAATGTATTTATTTGATATTTGAACTTTTAAATGTTTAAAATATTTTTTTTTTCTAAAATTATAGGAGATTCTAGGTCATTACCTCTTTAAATTTTAAAACTGATCTAAAATAGTTTTTTGAACCTTTTCAAGTTTTTTTTTTTTTGAAAACAAACTAATTCGTTAACAACAACCATTACAACCTATTTCTCCATTGAGACCATTAACTAGTCCATCTCCATAAGGTGGAGTATGTTATCCAAATGAAAAAAGTCGAAAATAAAGCTAAAGCCAAGTCTACAAAGAAAATCGATTCTTCAAGCCAAGTTGTTAACCGATATAGAAAAGCAAAGCTTCACTTGGAGCAACCCATGACCTACCATATCCTCTAATTTGTTGGGGGGATATTTGATAGAGTTTGGGGAGTAATGTCGATGACTGAAAAATATTTAATTAATCTTTCAACTTTGAACTTTATGTCTAATATATTTTTAATTTTTAATTGTATCAAGTCCACTATAATTTAAAGACACTTTCTGAGATTCATTAGCTACTATGCATGAAAGTTAGGTATTGTGAGGCATAAAATCAAAATTTATTTTTATCTACTTCTAGGGGTGAACATGGGTTGGGTTGAGGGGGTTTTCAACCCAACCCAAATTTTCGGGTTGATAATTTTTCTAACCCAACCCTTAAATTATAAATATCTTTTTATTAAATTAGTCCTACATTCTATATAAACAAAATACAATCTTCAATCAAGGAAATGAAATAAATATAAATATGCAATCATGGTTCATATAGAAGATTCGAACTATAAAACATAAAACAAATAGATAATTAAAACAAAAAATTAGATGACA
>JBBMKA010069404.1:0-16033 GCA_037833695.1 Sechiopsis laciniata | reverse complement strand
TGCATTTGAATTAATTCAATTTTCTTTTGCAATGACTTTCGCTTTATTCTTATTTATTCTTTTCCTTACTTTCATGTGTAGCTAAGCATCTTAGGCAAAGGTTAAGGGTACGGATTTTAGAAAGCATGTACTAGGGTAAAGGGAGTTGTTAATTGAAGTATGTTGAATTAGGATCTTAATTTAAATAGTAAATGTCGACTGATCATCCACATGCAGTAATAAGTTGTAAATCGAAAGAGGAAATAACCTAAGGCTAGTTTGCGTGTTTAGTAGGTTAGTATTAAGTCATTCGTACTTTAAATCGGAGTTTAGAGATTAACGTGTAACTACTGCATACGCTGCGCCGATTGATAATTACATTGAGTCGCAACGAAAGTTAGGCTTAATGTGCACGAAAGTGGAAGCAAACGTTTGTTAGGCGAAGTATGGCAATTACTACTTATCGTAATTTACCCTAGGAATTCTTAGATGCGTCCCATAACTTTAACCCGAGCCTTACTTAGTTAATTTCGTATTTTACTTTTATTTTCGCATTTATATACAAAACAAAACCAAAATCCCAACACCATTCTTTTTAATTTCTTGCACGACTCTTAGATTAATTAACTGGTTATAGACATCAATCCCTGCAGAGAACAATAAAATATAAATACTTATCGCTTACTGCACTTTCGACCGCGTAAACTTGCATGAATACGATTCCGAAGCGTGAGGCTTTAGCAATAAAGTCTTATACTTAGGATTTATCATTAGTTTATTTATACCACACCGAAATATTGCATCAAATTTTTTGCGCCTTTGCCAGCATTGATTTATTTATAATTAGTTGTTTTATTTCAAGAGTAGTTCTTAAATATCAAAAAGGATAATTACTTCGTATTTTCTAAGTGTAATGCAGAACACTGTGAAGCGCGGAGCGTAGTAGCCTACAAGGAAGAAGTCCTAAATATATTATCCACCATAAACAACGAGTTAACGAATGGCTGGACAACATTTTGACAAACAACACTAGAACCACGCTGCAACCCAATTCCATAGCGAAAACCAAATGAATTACTATCAAAAGCCATGGAGAGCAGCGGAACCAACAATTCAAATGAATGCGACAAACTTTCAACCATATCACCATGAAACCAACTGGGGAGTCTAATCACAACTATTGGAAAAGTCAAGAAAGTCACTTTCAAACGACATAAGAACCGCATTATGAGAACCAACAGATGGAGTACTAGAATTTTAGCGAGGTAAGTTATACACAGGATTATGGGTATCATGAGCCCAATTATCTAGTGTATAACTATGAGCCATCTTTGGAAGATGTATTCAGGGAAAGTGTGGCCAAAAGTGACGCTGCAAGTTAAAGCAATCGGGCCATGATGAAGGAATTTGCCAATATGATGGAACGATTAACTGCGGTGTGGAATCCTTGGCAAGCAGAAGAGATCTTAGACTATGCACACGGATGCCAAGAGCATAACACACTAGTGCATAGTCCTGAACCATCTTTTGAGGACTTCATGGACAGAAATGACCCTGAAATGCAATGCAACCAATCCTTGATGCAAGATTTAAACATTCAAATAAGGCGATTGGTGACAAAGATAAAGACTTTGCATTCGAAAGTGCTTTTAGCGGCTTACGCATCCCCAACAACCACTGACGACGAATGGTATAAACCAGAACCTAAACCGAGGAGTTGTGAGATTCCCGCTAAACAACGTGGAGTTGAAGAAAGCCACATGGAGGAAGAAATTCCTCAAACAAATATCAGCCTTGTGGAGGAAGAGTTGCAACTGAGACCGAAGAAGAAAAGCATCAACCCATTAAGGAAAAAGTTATGGAGCAAGAGTTGCAGGAAACTGAAGATAGTTTCAAAAGCGTTGATGATGAATCTAAAATAAAGTCAGATTTTAGCCCAACTTCGGATCATTGTTCGCGCTTATTAATTGAAAATTATTGCAACTAAGGCAAAATTAGGAATAAAAAGGTGTAATTAGCTAATGCTTACGCATTGGGGGAGTAAAATGCAAGATATCGATTATTAAAGAAAATAACCAAAATAGCACGTTTAGCATGGATTTCACAAGACTTATGTTGCTTTCTATTTTTGCAGGGTTGGCTCTAGCGGGGCAATGCGCCAAGAAGTGCGATTGCGAGCAACTAAAGCTCGGAAGACAAAGATCAAAAGCACTTCAAGTAAATAAGGAAGGAATCTTCTGACAGCGAGAAGTTGACTAACTAGACAAATTAAGAGATAGATTACTGAAATCACGGGATTCCTACCTTAGACAAATCAAAATACATTTGGCAAGGATTAAACGAGAAATTATTGTAAAGATTGATTCGTGCCATTCTGGGAAATTCGGAGATATGACGACCTAGTCCTATAAATGGATTATTTGTGTAATAGAGAGGCGTGGAGGTCTTTTCTCTAGTTCTATCTTTTGAGAGGAATTCATAGACTCGATCGAGACAACGATAGTTTATTTATTTGTTTTTCTTTTATTTCACTGTTATATTCATTTTACTTCAGTAATACAATTCTGATATGTTTTCTATGTTGTGTTTTGTGTTTTCTGTCTGTATCATGAACTAACTTCATTAGGGCAAAGCTAGAAGAAAGTGAATTTTAGTATCATGTTGTAGGAAGATACTGGAAGGGTTTATCCAGAGCATATAGACTAGGTACATCAATATAATAGTGAGTGTCAACTGGCCATCCACACAAACTAATAGGTTAGAAATCGGAAGATGAGATAACCTAAGTCTACTTTGCATGTTTGATAGGTAGTGTTACATCTGTGATGCTTTGAATCGGAGTTTAGGAATAAATAAGTAGCTATCACATACTTAGTGCTGGTGCATAATTACATCTAGTCATGATGGAAGTCGGGCTAGATGTTAAATGAAGGCGGAAGCAAAAATTAGTAAGGCATAGTATGATAGAGCCCCTTACCGCAAGTTTCTTGTTTATTACATTGGTGCTGAATTTCATGAGTATCTTAGTCTGGCCTTATCTTATCAATATTACTTATCTTGCTATTTTCTTATTTTTATGATCCAATTACAAACCAACTCAAATCATATTCGTGCAATTTACAATTCAATTCTGAACATCACCTCAGATAGTTTTCAGTTCCTGTGGAGATCGATAATTTACTTATTACTTGCTGCAGACCGCATATACTTGGGTGAAGTGCAAATTAACCACACTCAAAAGCATTTAGTTATTCGCTACCCCAAATCCGCATCAAGTTTTTAACATCGTTGCTGGAGACTTTAAAAATTATCTTGAGATGAGAGTGTTTAGAATATATACATATATATATATATATTGGCAGTTTTACATTTGTTTCAACATTTTAGTGTGATTGGTGCATGAGCGTTACTCTTGTGTTTGATCCAGAACCTGAACGAATCCTTTGAATGAGGATTCTCGAATAGAGAAGAAGAAACCACAGAGGAATAGATCCCATGGCACAGCATCATCCTAGAGTGATGGATCCACCAGCAGCAGCAGGTGCGGAACTTGGAGCAAATGCAAACCCAAATCCTAATCTGCCGCCGGCACAGGAGTTAGATGAAAGAGATAGAGTCATGCGAACTCAACAAGGATAATTCAATCATATAGCATATATAGGTGTGGTTAGACCTAGCGGTGGAGGTAGATGCCCTGTATTGACTAATAATATGTATAACATGCTTAAGTCAATGAGCCTTTTAGGGGATTTCCTTAGATCAACATTTGCGTATCTTTTTAGCTGTTAGTGATGCTAACCAAGAAGTCGGTATTTCTTTGGAAGATACTCAGCTGTTTCTATTTCCATATTCCTTACGGGATAAAGATAGATATGGATAAACAAGCTACCAAGTAATTATAATTGGAGGCAAATGGTTGAAAGCTTTTTAGCAAAATGCAATCCTTGTGCAAGAAGCATGAATTCTAGGCATGAAATCACCAGCATTAGACAATAAGATGATGAAACTATAGGAGGAGCTTAGGAACGATACATGAAGCTTATAGCAAAATGTTCGTACCATGGTCTGTCTTATACGCTTCAAATCGAACATTTTTACAATGGATTATCCGAATCGGACAAGGCTATTATTAACGCAATAGTAAGAGGATATCTGATGGATAAAACATATAATGAGGCCTACAAAATCATTGAAATAACTGCTAAAAATCACGCACCTAAGATGAGCCAAGGATGAAACCAAGATAAAAAATTAGGTAAATTCGAGCTAAGTGAAATGACTGCTGTAAAAGCATAATTGGCTACGCTGACAAACACTCTAAAAAATGTTTAAATGACTGCACCCTAGAACGCATCGACAATTGAGCAATCAACTCCCAAATTTT
The DNA here is from genome assembly GCA_037833695.1 of Sechiopsis laciniata. Taxonomy (NCBI): domain Eukaryota; kingdom Viridiplantae; phylum Streptophyta; class Magnoliopsida; order Cucurbitales; family Cucurbitaceae; genus Sechiopsis; species Sechiopsis laciniata. The sequence continues at coordinate 11,670 of JBBMKA010069404.1, read as the reverse complement.
GTGAACTCTGTAAAGGCGATCACTTGTACGAACTCAATAGTGAAAACACAGCGTCTGTCAATTATGTTGGAAATTCAAATTCGCGACACCACTATAACCCTTATTCAAATACGTACAATGCATGATGGAAACAACACCCAAATTTCTTATGGGGAGGACAAAGTATCAACGCTAACCAGATGGGACAGCAGTGCACACCTCCACAATCTGGATTTGGAAGTAACCACCCGCAAGCTTTGCAGACAAATTCAACGCTTAAGGATTACATAGCAAAGAACGACATGGTTATGATGGAGCATCAAACCCAGTTGAAGACTCAACAAGCAACTCTTCGGGCGCTAGAACTGTAATTAGGCCAAATCGCAGCGGATATAAAAAATAGACCGCTAGGGCAATCATCGTCAGACATAGAAGGATCTAGGCGGAATGGCAAGGAGCAAGTAAATACAATTGAATTACGAATTGGGAAACCTTTGATGGATAGTGAGGAAATTAGGAATTATTAGGGAATAAAAGTCCCAGTGGAACTATCAACAGGGAAGCAACCAGCGAAGAGCGCGGACGAAGAATTCACCATAGCAAAGGAAGCGACAAATGTGGCGAAACCATTACCTATTTATCAACCACCAACGCCACCATACCCTTAAAGGATCAGACAAAAAGGAAACGAGTCACAATTAGAGAAATTCACAGACATTTTGAAATAAATTCACATCAACATTTCCTTGGTTGATGCGCTTCGGCAAATACTGAACTATATGAAATTCTTGAAGGGTGCGCTTAAGGAAAAGAGCAAATTTTGATGAATTCAAGGTAGTAGCATTGAATGAGGAATGTAGTCCAATTATTCAGAATAAACTCCCAAAGAAAAAGGTCGATCTTGGGTAATTTACCATTCCGGTCAAAATTGGTAGTAATCATATTGAGCGAGCACTCTGTGATAGGTGCTAGCATCAATTTAATGCCGCTATCAATTTACAAAAAGTTTAGAATAGGTGAAACAAGGCTCACAACAGTAACAATCCAGCTAGTTGATAGGTTGATAACTCACCCTATTAGAAAAATCGAAGACATATTGGTTCAGGTCGACAAGTTCATTTTTCCAGCAGACTCATCATTCTTGATTACGAAGCAGATCTAGAAGTTCCAATTATTCTTGGACGACTATTTATGAAAACTGGACAGACATTGGTAGATGTTTACGAAGAAACAATCACGTTAAGGATGAACGATCAACAGATTTAGTTCAACATATTTGATTCGATGAAGCAGCCTGACACGGAGAATACTTTGAATATCAGTCAATTGGAAGTGCTGTTGAATAAAGCAGTCATGACTGAACAATAGTAGGAAATGCTGGCCATTGTCAATAATACAGAGGAAGTAGAGGATTCATAGGATGATACATTGGAGGACGCAATAAACGAAGTGCATTACTATGAAGTGCTCGATGTGGGAACAAAAGATAACTCACCACAGCGCCCCCCAATCGATGAACCTCCAATCTTAGAGTTAAAACCTCTCCCTGAGCATCTGAAGTACGCCTACCTTGGAAAGAACGAGACATTACTAGTTGTCATATCTTCACAACTAACATCAGAGCATGAGCACCTACTACTAGAACTCCTCATGCAGCACACAAAGGTAATTGGATGGACTTTAGAGGATATAATAGGCATTAGTCCTACATTCTGTATGCACAAGATTATTCTGGAGGATAATGCCGGGACTTTAGTGGAACATCAAAGATGATTGAACCCCGCCATAAAAGAGGTAGTGAAAAAGGAAATTTTAAAATGGCTTGACGCTGGGATCATATACCTCATATCAGATAGCCAGTGGGTCAATCCAATTCAATGCGTGCCCAAGAAAGGAGACACCACCGTCGTGTGCAACGAGAAAAATGAGCTGATTTCAACACAAACAGTTACAGGATGGCGAGTGTGCATGGACTACTACAAACTGAACAAAGCCACAAAGAAAGATCATTTTCCCTTACCTTACATACACCAAATGTTGGATTGCATCATAGGGAAGGATTACTACTATTTTCTGGATGCATATTCAGGATACAACTAGATCACAATTGATCCAAAGGATCAGGAGAAAACCACTTTCACCTGCCCTTATGGAACGTTTGCTTTCAGAAGAATGCCATTTGAACTCTAGAATACCCTCGCTACATTTCAAAGATGTATAATGTCTATTTACTCTGACATGATCGAGGACATCATGGAGGTATTTATGGATGACTTCATGGTGTTTGGGAACAGTTGTTCTGATTGCTTAGTAAATCTAGAAAAAGTGCTCAACTGCTGTGAAAAACACACCTAGTACTTAATTGGGAAAAGTGTCATTTCATGGTAAGAGAAGAAATTGTCCTTAAACATAAAATCTCTAAGGATGGAATGGAAGTTGATCAAGCAAAGATTGAAGCAATAGAAAATTTGGAGCCACCAAAGAATGTGAAGGGAGTGCGCAGTTTCTTAGGCCATGCTAGGTTTTATAGGCTCTTTATCAAAGACTTTTCAAAAATAGCAAAACCTATATGCGAGCTTTTAGAAGCTGATCGTCCCTTTAATTTTGACTCGCGCTACTTGCAAGTGTTTGGACCTGCACCTATCATGATATCGCCTGACTGGAAAAAGCCATTTGAGCTGATGTGCGATGTCAGTGACTATGCAATGGGAGCAATTTTGGGTTAGAAGGGAGAAAAGCTAATCCATCCTATCTATTATGCCAGTAGGACTTTAACTGAAGCATAGCAAAACTATACAACTACTGAGAAGGAGTTTTTACCATTGGTTTATGCGTTCGAAAAATTCCGCTCTTACTTAGTAGGATCCAAGGTGATTATGTTCACCAACCATGCTGCTATAAGATATCTGATGAGCAAGGCTAATGCAAAACCAAGACTGATCTGATGGATTCTTCTTCTACAAGAGTTTGATATAGAGATCAAGGATAAGAAAGGTTGCAAGAATGTTGTAGCTGACCATCTATCTTGATTAGATAATAGGCGACCTGATACATAAATGATCAACATATCCAAAAAATTCTCTGATGACAAGTATTTGTATTCAATCTAGTAGAAAAGAAGAATGCTCCTTGGTTTGCCGATATTGCCAACTACCTAGCAAGCCATGTCATTCCAACAGATCTTACAAGATAACAAGCGAAGTGATTTTTCCACGACTCGCGATTTTATTTCTAGGATTAACCATTTCTCTATAGGCAATGTACAGATGGAATAATATTTCGATGTGTAGAGGAACATTAGAAGAATGCAATACTAGAATCGTGCCACGCATCGTTGTATGGAGGACATTTTGGAGGAATGCACACAACAGCAAAAAATTTCTAATCCGGCTATTTCTGGCCAAGCAAATTCAAGGATGCGCATCACTATGCAAAGACATGCGATAAGTGCCAAAGGAAAAGAAACATAGGAAAAAGGGATAACATGTCGTTGACTTCAATTTTGGAGGTTGAATTATTCGACGTCTGGGGAATTGATTTCATGGGCCCATTTTTCCCTTCGAACGAAAATATGTATATCTTGGTAGCGGTTGATTATGTGTCAAAATGGATTGAAGCGGTCGTAACACCTTCAAATGATGCTAAAAGAGTCATTAGATTCTTTCATAGGAACATCTTCACAAGGTTTGGGAAACCACGAGCACTAATAAGTGATCAGGGCACACATTTCATAAACAGAGCATGATCTCACGTGCTGCAGAAGGATAATATAAAGCATCGCATTGCCACCCTTTATCATCTGCAGACCAATGGACAAGCTAAAATCTGAAACCGCGAGATTAAGAGTATTCTTGAAAAAGTTGTAGGACCTAACCGAAAGGATTGGTCCATGCGACTTTATGATTCACTTTGGACTTACCGAACTGCGTTAAAAATGCAATTGAATATGTCGTCCTACAGAATAGTGTATGGGAAAGCAAGTTATTTATCGATTGAGCTAGAACATAAGGCTTTCTGAGTGCTAAAGAAATTAAATCTTTATCTCCAGAAAGCAGGAGCTGTTAGAATGATGCAGTTGCTCGATTTGGAGGAGCATAGATATTTTCATATGAAAATGCAAAACTGTACAAGGAAAAGATGAAAAAATGGCATGATCGAAGCCAGACTCCTCGAACTTTCGAGGTTGGATAGCAAGTTTTGTTATTTAACTCTAAACTTTGTTTGTTTTCAGGAAATCTCAAATCTAAGTGGTCTGGAGCATTTCGTATTACGCAGGTAAAACCAAGCGGAGCAATCTGGATCAAGAACGAGGCAAATGGGAATGAGTTTGCTGTCAATAGGCCAAGACTCAAGCATTACTAGAATGAGAATGTTCAGCGTGGAATATCTTCATTCGCATTGACTGAAGTGTAAACGCACGAGTGTGTGAGTGGAGCCAAAGCGTATTGGTAACCTTTAAATTTTTCTCCACGCATGCTAAGTTGAAATATTTACTATTTACTTGTACGAGAAGATTATCTGAATTTACTGTTTAGCTGTTTTTAATTTTCATTATTTCTTTGCAATTTTAAATTTCAATAAGTTCAGCGAATCTCTATTTACAATCATATCGATCATTAATTGAGGACAGATGTCGAGCAGAAGGATCACAGGAATTATGATCCAGCGGTGTGCAGAAAATGCATGGCCGCCAATAATTCGATCGTCGCCCTAATATATGCGACGATTGCAATTTTCAATCGTCATACCCTTTCATTCTAACTATTAAATACCCTCCAAAATTCGATTTTATTTACCCACTCTCTTCAAAAAAAAAAAAAAAACTCCTACCTTACAATTTACCGTAAACTACACCATGGTGCGAAGACTAGCAACCACTTATAGAAGGTCGTGGCAGATCAGAATGGAGCAGCAAGAAGAAGTAGACCCCAATCAGGATCCTGAGCCAATAGAAGTTGCATCTGTGCATAATGAAGACCGACAGTCACAAGCTGGACCACCTATGAAAAGGCAAGTGACTGCCCCAGCCGAAAGGATGGGAGAACGTACTGCAGTAGTGGAGGAATCTTCAGAGGTTCATGGGGAGGAAAGGGTTGTTACTTCAACACCGCGTCAAGTGTTGAGGATAGGTAGCTAGAACCCTCAGGGTATATCGAAGGATTAACGCCTTCAATGGAGGAAGAAAGAAGAAAGAGCACGAATGCACGCACCTCTAGACCTATTGAGGTTACAATTGTTCGTGCAAAAGAGGAAGTGATGACATAACGAAAAGAAAAAGTACCGATGTTAAATGATCGGTAAGGTATTGGAAGAAGAGAAAATCTTACACCAGAGGACCTGTTCCGATGCAGAATCATAGAGGAAGAGGACTAAGCTGAGGCGAGCATCGCCAAGCGGCAGAGAGTTCAACTGACACCATTTTAGCGTGATCCTGATGAAGTAGACAGCAGTATCCAGCGCCTCATGGCCGAGTTCACGTCTAAACATGCGAACTTGACAGATGAGGCAGGATCGTCTACACATCCACAGGTGTCTGCTCATTTAGGAAAGATGAAGAAGAACATGCGAGAAAAATTCAGACGCAGCCTTTAGTTGCTAGACAACAATATGAAGAAGCTTGTGGACTACATGAAGAAACAAGACAGGATAGTCTTTACCATACTGGCTTGTTTAGAACTGCAACTTCGCAGACCTATCTTCTCTAATCTCCAAGACATTGTCTCTTCCACCGACTTTGATAGCTCTGATTCAGAAGATAAATAGTGAAAAAGGAAGTCCCTATCCCTGCTGATCCTATCTTTCAATTTTTTTTTATATGCTCACTAATTAATATAATCATTCCTTCATTTTACTCATTGCTTAAGTTTTCTTTGACCAATGCTGAGTTAGAATCTTGCTTTTTAATTCCGCACTTTCAAAACATTGCCTTTGATACGCTGATATTTAATCTATTCCAAGCCATCATACACGAGTTAATAATAAAATCATCTTGGGACGGATACTTGTGAACTTAGAACATAGAATAATTTCGTGGGAGGAGACCGATTAGTTTGAAGTAATTCAGAACCTTAGATTCATTTAAGTTTGGGGGAGATAAAACTCACCTTCATTGAAGACAATGAAGCCTTTAAGTTTTGGGGTGAGAATTGAGAATTGTTACATGTGCTATGCGGTGCTTTACAAATAGAATATGTGAACCTAATATTTTTTCCAAAAAAAAATAAACGTTAAGGCATTCTGGGTAAAAATGAAACGGCAAGAAGAGCAAATAGCCATGAGATATCCAAGTATTTTGCTAGCAATGCTACAATACCAATTTGCGGCCAAGCAGAACATTTTACTCAAAGGAACCCAAATAAATAAGCCTCGGACAGAATGTTTTGAACAGATTTAGATGATAGGGATTGAATGAATTGCAATAGAGTAGAAGTCTCCAAACTAGGAGTTGAACTTTGGACTAAGGGAATGAGGAGAAGAATTGAGATGAGATTGTTAGGATCCTAGGAAATGATGATTTGGAATGAGATTGGTGTATCAAGGCAATAATATTTAAAGATTAATTTTTTTTAGCAAGAGGAAGAACGCGACATTATCATTTGCATTACCTTTAGCAGTTATTACACCCATAATAGCATCACTCGGGACAAGCAATGATTCAAGTTTGGGAGTTTGATAACTCTAAAATAGAGTTAGATTTTAGCCCAACTTCGAATCATTGTTCGCGCTTATTAATTGAAAATTATTGTGAGTGAGGCAAAATTAGGAATAAAAAGGCCAGAAGCACGTTTAGCACGGATTTCGTAGGACTTATGTTGATTTCTATTTTTGCAGGGTAAGCGCTAGCAGGGCAGTGCGACAAAACGCACGATTGCGAGCAATTAAAGCTCGGAAGACAAAGGCCAGAAGCACTTCAAGTAAATAAAGAAGGAATCGTCTGACAGCGAGAAGTTGACTAACTATTAAATTAAGAGACAGATTGCTGAAATTACAGGATTTCTACCTTACACAAATCAAAAACACATTTGGTAAGGATTAAACGAGAAATTATCGCAAAGATTGATTCGTGCCATTCTGAGAGATTTGGAGATATGACGACCTAGTTCTATAAATAGATTGTTTGTGTAATAGAGAGGCGTGGAGGTCTTTTCTTTGGTTCTATCTTTTGAGAGGAATTCATAGACTCGACAGAGACGACGATAGTTTACTATTTGTTTTTCTTTTATTTCATTGTTAGATTCATTTTACTTCAGTAATACAATTCTAATATGTTTTCCATGTTGTGTTTTGTGTTTTCTGTCTGTATCATGAACTAACTTCATTAGGGCAAAGCTAGGAGAAAGTGATTTTTAGTATTATGTTGTAGGAAGAAACTGGAAAGGTTTATCTAGAGCATGTAGATTAGGTACATCAATATAATAATGAATGTCGACGGGTCATCTACACAAACTATTAAGTTGTAAATCGAAAGAGGAGATAACTTAAGTCTACTTTGCATGTTTGATAGGTAGTGCTACATCTGTGATGCTTTGAATCGGAGTTTAGGAATAAATGCGTAACTATCACATACTTAGCACCGACGCGTAATTACATCTAGTCGTGGTGGAAGTCGGACTGGATGCTAAACAAAGGCAAAAGCATAAGTTAGAAAGGTGTAGTATGATAGAGCCCCTTACCGCAAGTTTCATGTTTATTACATTATAGTTGAATTCCATGAGTATCTTAGTCTGGCCTTATCTTATCAATATTACTTATCTTGCTATTTTCTTACTTTTATGATCCAATTACAAACCAACTCAAATCATATTCGCACAATTTACAATTCAATTCTGAACATCACCTCGGATAGTTTTCAGTCCCTGTGGAGATCGATAATTTACTTATTACCTGCTGCAGACCGCGTATACTTTCGTAAAGTGCGAATTAACCACACTTAAAAGCATTTAGCTATTCGCTATCCCAGATCCGCAATAGTTGATCTCCTAGAAATTATGCAAACCGTTTTTAAATTATCATGCCCTAAAAAATTCAAACGAGAGATTGTTAAAAAATTTCACAAGAGGGCAATACAATATGGCCAAAGCAGAAGTCACCTCAAGAAGAAGAAGTTTGGAACTGTAATAGAAAAAGCTATCAAATATGGTATCGAAAAGAAGATTATTATATGGTAAAAAGTAGAGTGTGCATAACGCATTCCTGGAATGCGACACTCAGAGCATGCATAGTCGGTACAATTTAAATTTTAGCTCGAGTCTTAACATGCTTTTAATTTTTCTTATTTTATTTTGCTAGGTTAGATTTTCTTTTATTAATTTGTTAGGATAGTTTAATCTTTGTTTTTTTGGTTTTGAGTTTAAAAGCAAGTAGGTATCGGCGGCGCGAACAAACAAGATACAAAGCAGGATGAACAAACAACAAAAGAAGCAACAGATGCAGTGTTGTAGCATCAAATCCCAGATTGAAAGTAAATGTCTCTTCGCTCTGCTCTCTAATGTTGTAGTCTAATATAGTCAAAATTTCTTAACAATATAGAACACCAACCTTTATTCTTAGGCTTTTAGGAGAATGGACTAGCCAAAATGTGGACCGAGATGATAATGCACTAATTCCTGAGCGGAATAAAAAATGAGTTAACTCCTAAGTTTAAAACTGAAAGCTTGAAATATGGAATTCAAACCTAAGAACAAATTAAGTTTGGGAGAACTAAGGCTCACCTTCATTGAGGACAATAAAAATTTTAAGTTTGGGGGTGAAAGCAAACCCGAGAAGAGAAATGCTGAGAAAGAAAAGAGTGATCGAGAGTAGCATTGAAAAAAAAAATTAAAAATCAAAAAATCAAAAAAAAAATTTAAAATATACTGCCGAAAAATAAAGATCAAAACATTCAAGGTAAAAATGAAAAGGCAAAAGAGCGAATAGCTGTGGATATTCGAAGTATTCCGCTGGCCATCCAATCAAGCGCAAGCTTAAGATATTTCAGTACTTAGATTTAGCTCAAATGAGCCATGCTAAGACTACGAAATTGCGGCCATGCGGAAAATTTTACTCAAATGGACTAAAATACATAGCCTCAGACAGAATGTTTTGGGCAAACTTGGGATGATTGAGGGCTTAAGTGAAATGGTTCGAGTCGCAGGCATTAATCTCTAGGAGGGCTTAGTTTTTAGTCTAACTTAGAAGTGCGTATTACCAATAAGAGAAGTATTTTAGCAAGAATAGGACTCTAAAATCTATAGGATAAAAGTTGATGCCTTTAGCTTGTGATGAAATTTTGCTTAATTAGACTGCGATATTGAGAACATTGTTGAGAGCATTTACTTAATGGCATTTATATAAAAATTTCCTTGTGCATTAATATATGGAGCATTACTCGGGACGAACAATGATTCAAGTTTGGGAGTTTGATAGCTCTTAAATATAGCATTATTTAGGCTAATATCTTAATATATTCTAAAGGTATTTGTACATTAATTGAATAAACTTTAAAGTTAGAATAGCATTAAGATGGAAAATTCATATAAATAAGATGCATGTATGATTATGAGCTTAAATATAAAAGGCTAGGGAAAGTAGTGCATTTTAGAGTAAAATGTGAATGTTGAATGCTTTTTGTACTTAAATGCCAAAAATTCCATGCTGCGCTAATTTATTGCTATATCTACAGGAATTGGAAGCATGGTTAGCATCACATTCAAAGGAGAAGCGGAAGATCAAAATGCGCATTAGGACGCTTTAGAGGTTGCAGGCCGCGGGATCTTCCAAATAATATTTGCGAAAGACAAATATCCGTTGCGAAAATAAAGCAAGAATTAATGCGAAGCGATGCAGAAATCAGAGCAATATGAATCTGAAAACATTTATGCAAAAACCGCAGATGAGATGCAAAAGCCTGAATAAGGAAAGAATCGGATGACGAGCTAATGCCAACTATCATATTACAGAATAGACAAACTGAAATAATCATGGGATTCATGCCTTAACCAGCAAAGATGTAATTGACAAAATCAGAGGGAATCTGCAGCAAGAATCAGGGGATAAGCTGCCAAAAATAAAAGACAATAAAAGATATTTCCAAATCCAATCCTTGCCTTCCAAGTCGATTCCTTAGTCCCCAAGCATCTTAAGCCTATAAAAAGGAGAAGAACCAAGAGAAAAAGTGTGCCTGTTTTCGGAGTCCTTCTCCCACATTTGGGAATAGGATTTCGAAGCGACGTTCGTGTTCCTATTGACACGGAGTCCTGTTCATCAACCAGTCACCACCATTTACCACTTTCCAGTTTATTTTTTCTTTGTTTATTTTATGCTTTATTTATTTTTAGCACCATTGTTTCTCTTTCGAACAGTTCTTGCATTTGAATTAATTCAGTTTTCTTTTACAATAACTTTTGCTTTATTCTTATTTATTCTTTTCCTTACTTTTATGTCTAGCTTAGCATCTTAGGCAAAGGCTAAGGGTACGAGTTGTAAAAATCATGTACTAGGGTAAAGGGAGTTGTTAATTGAAGCATGTTGAATTAGGATCTTAATTTAAATGGTAAATGTCGACCGATCATCCACATGCACTAATAGGTTGTAAATCGGAAGAGGAAATAACCTAAGGCTAGTTTGCATGTTCAGTAGGTTAGTATTAAGTCTTTCGTACTTTAAATTGGAGTTTAAAGATAAATGCGTAACTACTACATACGTTGCGCCAGTTGATAATTACATTGAGTCACAACGGAAGTTGGGCTTAATGCGAACGAAAGCGGAAGCGGACATTTGTTAGGCAAAGTATGGCAATTACTACTTACCGCAATTTACCATAGGAATTGTTAGATGCATCCCATAACTTTAACTCAAGCCTTACATGAACTAAGACGTTGAATGTACAATGATTAATATAGAAGAAGTTTTGATCAAATTAATATTTTAACCAATAATAATCTAACATTAAGAAACGCCAGGATAAGTAAATAATAATTATTCAATTTATTAATAGTACATAATTGAATAAATTTGGAAATTAGAACAAATAAATTAGGTATTAAAAGAGAGCTCATTGGGTGTTTGTTTGTCATATTTAAAGAGGATTTAAAATGAGTATTTATTAATTACTCCTAAAAAAATTATATCCAAACAATTTTTTGTAGCTACTCAAAATAACTCCTAATTTTTACTACTCACAATAATTGCTCATTTCTAATAATTCTTTTATATCTACTCAATACTAACCACTCCTTTCTAATAATTCATTTATATCTACTTCAAATAACTTTTCAATGCTAACCACTCATTTCTAATAATTTATTTCTAACTTTTCAAAATAATTTATTTTCATTTAATATACATTCTGTGGACAAACTGTTTGTATGAGCTTCGTGTTAATTCGAGAGAGTTGAGATAGAGCGAACTTGCATGTATGACATCAAGACTGTTAGGCTTGTTTGCTAATGGGAGAACTCTTAGAGATAAGCTTCGCTTTGTGCTAATGTGTTAGAATAGTTGTTTGAATTCGAGAGAATCAAACTAAGTGCTCAAGAAAGCCGAATGTCAGTGTTCGAGAGAATCCAAGGATCCTTGTTAGTATTTGCCATCGCTAGTTTGTTCGTTTGAGCGAATCCCTAAAACCCTTAACCCTTCCGATACTTCACTTCATATATTTACTTGTTAGTTATTCATTTGCTTATTTAATTGCAATCAACATACGATTTCACT
>JBBMKA010069383.1:0-16035 GCA_037833695.1 Sechiopsis laciniata | reverse complement strand
AAGTGAGGTGGAATTTGGAAGCTGGCCATTTAGGGTTTCCATCAAAGAAAGCAAAGTGAGAAACTTCATGGAAATGACCACTTATTTTCCTATGTTGATTCACCATTTTCTTTCCTGAATTCATTCCAGTCTTGCCGTCGATGATGTCTACGATCCCGCATCGAGGTTTCGACATAAAAGCTAGCGTCGTGGCATCGAGAGTCCCCGTAGCCTTGAGATTGTAATTGATTTGATAAGTTTTGATGGTAGATTCTAAGTTCTCGTCGAAATCATCCTCATTAGATGAAGAATGATTATGAGCATGGTTCAAGTAGCCAAAATGGTGAAGGTATTTCTTCATTTGGTGGATTCCTTCAACTTTGTCACCCTTCTTTCATCCATTGAGATTGTTTAGAGACATCAATCCATTGGAATGAGCAGATGATATGAAAGGGAAGAGAGTAAATAGAAGAAAAATAGAGAAAGTGAAGAATGATAATCCTTTAAATGCCATATCTAGCTTAGCTCTTACTTCACAAAGACTTTTGTTGGTTGTAATGCTTAAATTGCAAATAATTTGATGGAGATTGCAAGAAAGCCATTTCCTATTTATAGAGATAAAGTTGAGAGGCTAGGTACAATTTTACACATTTAATTAAAACAAATTGTTTGGGAATTAGAAAATTTCAACATGGGCCGTATAATAACTAAGGCGTCAAAATTAGAAGAGGAAAGGCTATGGAAAGGTAGAAAATGCATATAATTAAATTGTATTATTACAAATGCAAGTAGAGGTAAATTAATAAATAATGTTGTGGTTGAAAGATGAGGAAAATGTAACAGTACATACACGTTTTTAATTTAGATTGGAAATGAGAATCAGAAGAAGACAAAGTTAGAATGTCTTTTTGATGCTTAGAATATTTTCTATCAAATTAATAATGGAGTTGAAAAGAAAGAAAGAAAAAAGAAAGTTTGATTCTCGTTAAATATATATCACAACATTTTTCTTTTAGAGTAATGCATCACAAAATTTATAAAATACATAAACCATAACTCTCTTTTCATTTAGAAAAAAAATAAATATGAAAAAAATTGATTTAATCAAATTAAATTGATTGCTAAAAAGCTAAGGACTCCCATCAAGTTAAATTGATAACTTTTAATTATGTAAAATTAATAACTTCAATCACCAATTGAAATTAATGAGGAGAAATTAATTGAAAACAAATCCTAAATAATATATTAAAGAATCTCTTTTTATTTTAGAAATCGAGTCTTGAACTTAAAATTTTGAAATGACCACATCTCCAAAAACTAAACTTTCAACCATCATGTCATTCTTTAGGAAAAAATTTTAATAACAAATCCTAAATAATATCTTATAAATTTTAGAGGCTATAAATTGCTCCAAGTAAACACTTTTTAACTATAGAGTTTCAGATTAAACCAATAAAAATGATCAAGATGCATTTTATTGATAAAAGTATTACCAATCAATTCTTATTTTTTAATCATCACTCTCCGATTTTAAAAATCTCTCTTATTCAGATTTGGTATCGTTAATTTTGGACATTACAAAACCATTCTTTTTATTTATTATTATTTTTTTTTAAAGAAATTCAACTTTTGAGCTTTAAATCTTCGTGGAATTCTTCTCAATTTATTTAAAAAAATGACCATAGACTTATTCTTACACAGTTGTTGACGCTGGATTAACGACTTCAATAGTTTTTTTCTTAAAATATAACGATTGCTAACATGATTTAAAAGTAAGATTTGTACGAGTCTTAACTCTCCAAACAAGTTCAACTTAGAAACTAACGGCATTTTTACTATTATTTATTTTAAAATATAACCATTACAAACGTGATCATTGATTTTGGCTATAGAAAATAACTTTTTTTTTTTTTTTTTTAATTTTCTTATATAGCGTTATTTTTCTTTGGAGCAATACTTTTGAAACTATTATTTAAAATATGTGGTTAAAATTAGACGCAAGAATTTTCAAACGCAATTACAATTCCTTGGGAGTTTTATAGGAAGATATTATTGCTTTATTTGTGTTTTGACACAAAAGATCTTCGAGGTTTAAAAATTATTATACAACTTCTAAATCTTTAAATTTGAAAATTTTTCTTTGTTTCCTTTTATGTAATTATATGCTTCTTACATATCTTGCAGGGCTTTATCAATTAAAAATGGAAACTTAAAAAAATAATAAAAAATAAGACTTGGAAATAGCCTTGTTTCACAGCGCATCCTTTTTTTTTTTTTTTTAATTAAATAAGTTTCTTCTTAATTTGAAAATCTTAATACTTAGATAAAATATTTATAGCAAAAGACATCCCAACTTTGTCTTTAGCGATTGCGATTGTCCATTCCATCTATATTAAAACGTTTATGCACTGTTTGTCAAAAAAAAAAAATAAATAAATAAACAAATGCACTGCTACATAATTTTTAATTATCATTGCCTCAACGTAACCCATTATAATTCAAAATTCAGGTCTTTATATAATTCATCTGAGAATTTTCTTCCCAAACAAATTGTTTTATTTTAAATAAAAGTTGTGCCTAACCTCTCAACATTATTCTATAAATATGCCATACATTTTTTCCATAATATCCATCAAAGTTTCAATAAACCATTTCCAGCCTTTAAGAGAAGTGGAAAACTATGGCCTTTAAAGGATTATCATTCTTCACTTTTTCTTTTTTTCTTCTAATTACTCTCTTTCCTTTCATATCATCTGCTCATTCCAATGGATTGATGTTTCTAAACAATCTTAATGGATGCAAGAAAGGTGCAAAGTGCAAGGAATCCACCAGTTGAAGAAATATCTCCGCCATTTTAGCTACTTGAACCATGCTCATAATTATTCTTCATCTAATGAGGCTGATTTCAACTAGAACTTAGAATCTGCCATCAAAACTTACCAAGTCAATTACAATCTCGAGGCTACGGGTACTCTCGATGCCACGACGTTAGCTCTTATGTCGAAACCTTGAATCGACAGCAAGACTGGGATGAATTCAGGAAAGAAAATGGTGAATAAACATAGGAAAATAAGTGGTCATTTCCATGAAGTTTCTCACTTTGCTCTTTCGACGGAAACCCATAATGGCCAGCTTCCAAATTCCATCTCACTTACGGTAAATTTAATCCTTCCATTTTTATGAAATCTAAAAGCTTAAACTAATAAGTTAGAGTAAATTTAATATTTTAGTAATCATATTCTTAACATGCTTGCACGGTTCCATCCTCAAACCCCATTTGAGGCAATAGCCCCGGTGAGTAGTGCTTTTGCGACTTCGGCTGCAAACACTCACTTTACCTTCTCTCAAGCTTCTGAGTATGAGACAGCTGACATAAAAATAAGCTTTGAAAGTGGTGACCATGGAGATGCCGATCCCTTTGAGGGCGCTGGAGGTGTTCTAACCCATGCATTTTTGCCCGTTGATGGGCGACTACATTTCGACTCGGCTGAGTCTTGGGCGATCGGAGCGGTTCCTAATTCGTTTGATGTGGAGACAGTAGCGTTGCATGAGATTGGACATCTTCTAGGGCTTCAACACAGCTCTGTGGAAGGAGCTATAATGTGGCCAACCATCATGAGTGGAGCAACCGAGGGTTTGGATGCGGATGACATTGCAGGCATTAATGCATTACATATATATAAATAAAAGAAAGCCTTTACACACACACACACACACACATATATATATATATATTTTAAGTAGATTTTCATAGCTTTTTAATATTGCCCTTTACAATTTAGGCTATGAAAAGGGCTTAAGGCTATGAATTGAATGGAGATTGGTTATTTTGTTTGGTGTTAAACCATTTTAACTACACGGTCACGGTTCGATCTAAAAAATCGGTATCTGACAAACCCAGACGGTTCATGTTATTTGAGAGCCTTAAAAAAAAAAAATCTATGGAAAAAAAAATGATGCGTGGTAGTTTAAAATTTTAGTGAGGTTTTTATTGGTAGAAATTAAACTGACTTCTTGATGCACTCCATCATTTTTGGAACAAACCAGACGGGGGGATAATTTGGAGGCGTAAATTTGAGGGTTTCGTGTTGTTAAACTAGAATGTATTTATGTCAGCGGCTATTTTGGATTATTTATTTAAGTTTTTCTCAACAAACCACTTCTTTGTGATGCTTCAAGCTTGCCGAAGTATCCTCAAAGCAAAGAATTTGATGATATAAAAATAATGAATGAGGAAGTTAAAATGGTTATTTTGATTCCCTGCAAAATGTATCAAAATCCAACCTTCACTTATCATCCTAATCTTACAAACTCTGATATTTTTCCAGTTTTTTATTTTTATAGGATTGATAAATGAAATGAATACAAAAACCTCTCTATATTTTGGTGAGATTTGTTTTTTTATTGTTTTATCTAATAATCTTACTGAGTTTTATTTTTTTATTGTTTTTTTTTTCTAATAATCTTACTTTATTTTGTTGAAGATACCAATTCTCTCACCTATTTCAATTACAAGCTATAAAAGTTCGAGGCCATGAAATTTCGAAGATCAATGGCTCTAATCGTACAGCGAAAACCTATTCCAAACTATAACTTCACTAATCACCATATTTCAAACTATTCCTATCATTGAGTCTCATAAAACATATTCTTACCAACATTTGAGTCTTTAGTCTCTGTACTGGCGCAATAAGTCGAATGCAAGAGCTTTGAAGTTATGCACTCTTTGATGTCTTAAGTTGGAAATCTATTAGATTAGTTCTTTATTATTCATTTTATTTAAGTCAATTCTAAATGTGTATATAAGAATTGACTCTTATGGGAAAAGAAATGATAAATTAATTTTCTAATTTATAGTGACAAACCTGTATCTATGAGTTTAGAGGAGTAAAACTTCAAGCCCCAGTTAATAATAATAATAATAATAATTAAAAAAAAAAAAAAAAACTAAAAAGCAACTTTTAGCACTAATAGACTTGTTAACTTTTCATAGCTACTAGACTTTTATCACTAATATATCTTTTATATATATATATATATATATATATAATCTATTTTCAAGACTCCAATGATTTTTTAATTAAATTAAAAATACAACAATGACGATCGCTGTTAGTCATTAATTAAATCATATAATTTCTCAAATGAAGAAAACTAAAACAGTCATTGAAGTCCAAAAATTTTTACAATGAAACATTTTTAGTAAGAAGTTTTATAACAATCATTATAGGACATTTGGGGTGATGGAGATAAACAGGGTGTGTTTAATAAAATAATATTTTGCAAAATAGGTATTTTCTTAATTTTTGATATTTTGAATATCTTTACTAATTTTTGTAAATTTGACTAGATCTACACTATTTTTTCCTAATTGGCTACCTAGGTAAAGAACTCGTTGGAAAATACAAACCGCAAAAGAGAAATATGATCACTTTTTAAAACCTGAAGATTGGCATAAGGACTTGCCTTGTTCATTCTTGTTCCTTACATTTTCTTTCCATAAAGTATGGGAAAAGTATTTTTTAAAAAAATTTAACTGAGAAAAGAATGAGTCATGTATCATGGATTCCAAAAAAGAAACAAATCATATCATGTCATTTATGTTATAATTGGCTCGACCACGTAGTTGGATATACAAGCAACTCCTGATCTAAAATTCGAAAAAATAAAACTATTCGATTTAAGTGTGACATATTTGTTGTACTAACAAAATAGAAAATAACAATAATTGTAAGTTTACATTCAAATTTAATGATTCAAATAACTAATATGATAATTTCTCAAAAGACATTGGTGGAACAAGAGAAAAGTTCTAAAGAAAACATATGTTCAAGAAAACCTAAGAACATATAAAAGTAAAATAAAAAGAAATAATAAACAAAGCAAAAAACTTGTCCACTAAAGTTCGTATAAAAGGCAAAGAAAAAGAAAATATAAAACTCCACTTTGACAGAATCAATGCTTGAGCAGGGATGTTGAATGTCTTGAAATATACCATGATTTCTTTTCCACTAAAATTCTTATAAAAGTGCCTTCGAAGCATATTGATCCATAATAAACGGAGCTCAACTACTCAGCTACCGGGTTGGAGTTCGTTTAGTCATCACCTCCAAGAATGTTGGAGAGAGAACCAAAATGTATGAATTCTATAAGAGGAGTACAAAAACAAGTAAATTCTCTATTATATGGAATTAATGTTTTTATTTTATTCTTTGCCTCGATCTTCTCGACACACTTATCCAACCAAAACAAGTCTTTGTTTGTTTGAAAATATATCTTTCCATCATCGGAAGCTTTAAGAAGTTCAAATGATTTCGGTTGACCATAAACAATAAAATCGGCAATCCAAGTTTGTTTGTTTTGCATCCTCCACCCTTGCATTCGAGATGGGCTAGTCATAGCAATGAGTGCATAAATGGTGCCATTAAATGGTTGAAGAAAGGGTGAGCGCATGCCATGGTCAACATTCAACACGAAAATCAATTCAAATATTTCAGTTTCAACGTCAAGAGCATATATGATGTACTCATTTTGTTTTTCTCCTCCAATCCAATAAATGACTCCATCCATATAACAACCATGAGATCGAAGAGTTATGGGGGAAGACAAGGTAACAGAGATCCATTGGTTATGGTTATGACCAAACCTTAAAACCCTCATATCACACCCGGAGTGAAATACTCTAAACAATTTGTATTGCTTGGTATTAGGGCTGTAACCAAACGCGTGAACGAAGCCACAAAAAAACTCTTCATGCATAGGAGTAGGAAAGAATTCATGGGTCATTGGATTAAATATGCCCTCAGAATTGCAACCAATTTTAATGCCACCATTTTCAAGAAATAAAAGACCATTGCAGCAACCGTAAATGCTAATATACTCGGTAAGAGGTCCAATAATAGCACACGAGGCAACAAAACTTAAAGTATCAATATCGAAACAGTGAATCTTAGGATTGAGGAAACGAGCATCGTAACCGCGATAGTAATCCCCGGTAGACAAAAGGATAGCTTTTCGAGTGAAAGTGGGAGCATAATGTAGAACCAAACGATTCCATGATTTAGAAACTAACCTGAAGGCCGTTAGATTGGGGATTGGAACTTTGGAGAAGATAATCGGAGCAATACGCGATGGGAGTGGAAGCCCCCAATTTATTTCACTTTCCTCTAATTGCTTCTCCAATTCCATGATCACTACAAAATCAGCGATTAGGGTTTCGAATTTATAATAGGATCGATCACAGGAGAAGGATTTAAAACGCCCTTTTATAGCCATCTCAGCCACCCTTTTTTTTCCTTTCTTTTTATTTTATTTTCCAAAAAAAAGAAAGAAATCGAAAATCAAACAACATATTTGGTAAAATACTCCCAATTTAGATTTGTCACTCCTAATATGTATTGACCCATATTTTTATAAATTCATTACATTTATTTAATTCCTTTTATGAAATTGTATATTAAACGTATCATAATTAAGTAAATATTACGACATGAGTTTTTGGTTTATTTATTCTATGTAAGTTATGATAAGTTTCCTTAAATGTATTTTAGGCAGTTAACATGGACAGTTTATTTTGAAAGAAAAGTTATTATGGAATAAAATTAACATGGACAATCTATTTTGAAAGAAAAGTTATTATGAAATTTTAAATCCATTTGCTTTAATGAGTAATTACCATAATAATTTGTATAAAAAGTTTTACGAAAATGCTCCTTCAATAATACATATTTTCTTTTTAGAATAAGTTGTATTAAAAATTTCTTTCCTTTAATATTTTGAAAACCTTTAAAAATAACAAATAATAATAAAATCATCGATCTTTCCCTTCTGTCATTTACTATCACATTTTGGAGACGGCGGAACCTAGGTTTACAACCTTTTTATTTTGAATAATTAGCATGTTTAATCACCTGTAGACAAAGATTTACACATATAACCAAAATTTAATATATTAGTAACCGTATTTTTGTTTTTGTTTTTTTTTTAATTTTCATTAGATAAATTTCTTATAAATCCCACATTGCCCCTACGAAATTACCATGGAAAAAACTTTTAATTCCATTTTGTTTAGTTTCTATAATTAACCATTTTCTTGAATTGATGGGTTGCATTTAAATAGGTTACATTTTGTTTTAACCAACCCAAAAGCTCCTTCAACCATTGCTATATTTCAAATTTACCACTAATTTAGAACATGGTGTACGGTTGTCTCAAAAAAAAAAAAAAACAAGAGCTAAATAAACATTGATTAATTCAGGCCCGTTTGATAACCTTTTTTTTGTTTTTTATTTTTTATTTTTCATTTTTTGTTTTTGGTTTTTAGTTTTAAAAAATAAAAAAGTATCCATTTGAACATTTTTTGTTTCCATTTTTTGAACATTGGTTTTTTGTTATGAATTATACACGTATGAATACTATAAATAAGTGTTGTTTTCTCAATTGTAAGACACACCAAGAATTAATAAGAATACTCACCATTTACTATTTATCATCTCATTTCTCTCTACATTTGTTCTTTTGTTGTTAGCTTTCGTTATTAATTTTTTAACACATTATCAGCACGAGTCTCTACTGTTCCTTCGATAAAATAATTGCTAAGATTTCGTTGCAAGTTGGGAGCACAAATATCTGAACGCAAGTTTTCAACTGGTCAATCATAGTACATCACAAAGTTCTAATCACTGAGATCTTCGTTTCCAAAGGGAAAGAGACATGGTGCATGATCAACAGAGATCAAGCCATCCAAAGGGAAATTGGTCAGGTATATACGTTGTTTTAATTAGTTGATACCTCATAATTTATTTTGTTTCTGTTCCATACATGAACTGCACTAATAAAAGAAAAATATCAGTCTGTATGATTGCATTAACATTTTATTTGGTTTAACTTATCAAATATTTCACTTTCTAATTCATAAAAAAATGCTGTCTGTAGCTCTATCATTAATGTTTGGTCTTTAAATTTCTTTTATGAAATTTAGTCATTGATTGAAGAGAACTTGGCCTGCTTTAGAAATAAATATGTATCTATTTCTTTATCACGGCTATGGGTTAGGGCTTAGATTAATCCAATCTATGAAATATATTTTTAAGAGTCCTACTATTACTATTCATATGATTTGAGTTATTATAAACATTATTGAATTATATTAAATTTAAATTATATACATGTATCTATGATAATCCTAAAGATTTTTTTTAGATTAGTTTCCATCTAGGATTTGAGGTTAAGTTTTGATCTAGGAGATCATTAATTATTTTTATTATTTCTCACATAAAGTTGATTCAATGAATTGTTTCTTCTTGTAATCATGTTTTTTTTGTATCATATTTTTCTAAAAGAATTTAGCCTAACAAATAGATGAATATTATGTAGATCTTAATTATTTCCCTCCCTATGATACCTTTTGCTTGATCAGCCTTAAATTGTTCAATAAACTTAAAATTTTTTAGTTGTTAGAAGAATATATTTCCTCATTTTCCTAAAAACTGAATTGTTTTTATTGAAAGGTTTTAGAAGAATATAATTTCGGAAAGTTTTGAATAGAATTAGAAGACTAAACTATTGGTGATGAACATGATTACACAAAATTTTACTATTTTTTAGCCTCATTTGAAATTCCACTTTTTGGTTCGGTTAAGCGTGTGGCACGAAGTTTGTTCCAATTTTTCAGGGAGCAATACTTAGGTAAGGATGTAAGGATGGGTAAATATTTTGCCCACCCTTACAACCACACATTTTTTAAAAAAATTGCTTTGATTGATAGAGAGAAATGTTAAAGTGGAGAGAGAAATGCAAAAAAAATAATAATGTGTGGTTGTAAGGAAATACTTACCCACCATTACCTAAGTATTGCTCTTTTTCAGGCTATAGACAACGTGTGGATTTTGAATTTCCTATTTTTGGGAAGGAGAATATTACAGTGTAAGTAGTTTCAATTTTTATTGCTTTTGTTCTTTGTATTTTACATTATGGAGTTATTGGATTTTCACACTTCACCAAATTTATTCGTGAAAGCAGCATTATTTAGAACTTGAGTTCTTGAATATTATTTTAGTTTTTTTTTTTTTAAATCAGACACATTATCTTTATTTTTGTGAGCATTATTTCTAAAATTTAAGGTGATTAGTTTACTATTTTAAAAGGTTAAAAAAATGACATATTTCAGTTTAATGATTGTTAGATTTGCATCAAATATTATGATAATAGATATTTAAGATAAGTTGCATGTTTTATAATTATATTGAATTTAAATTATATCATAAAATATATTGAATTGTATGCCTGAAATCTTATCGTATAATTTAAATATATCATACATCTTAAATACTTAAAATATGACTTATATATTCATAATGCTTGATTACAATGTTTTTAAGTTGATATTAACTACTTAGAAGTTATAAAATCTTAGAAATTAAATACTATTAATTTCTTAAGTGAATGATTAGATTTGTGAATATTTGAAGATTGAAATATATTTTGGTTAGTATATTTGAATTGTTTAGTAAGAAATAGAAAATTTAAACCATATATTACAATTTACTTACCGTCAACTTGGGATCAGAAAGCCAACAAAAGCAATAACTCAGCGATATCAATGTACACCTGATGATCAAGAGGTCACACACGTTCGAATCTCCTTCCCCCAATTATTGTAACTCAAAAAAAAAAAACTTGGGATCAGAAAATTCAACAAATAGAAACTGAAAACCTTACTATTAAAAAACCAATTACCCTTCTAGAGCATTTAAAAAAACAATAATAAATAATAAAAACACTCGAGAGATTTTTTCCAAAAATTAGTGGTCAGAGTGGATGCTTTTTTTTTTTTTTTTTTTTTAAATTGTTTAGGTTAGAAAATTTATGACATTAACAAAAAAAAAACATAATTTATTGATAACTAACTAATAAATATTTTTCAAAAAAAAAAAAAAAAATTCATCTATCTTATAAAAATGATAAAAAAACATTCATCTATCTTGAGACAATTTTTAAGTTTTCTAACCTCTCTGACATGCCACTCAAGTAATTTTAATTGGTATTGGATTAATTCAACATCTCTCAAAACCACCATAGCACGATAGTTGCACTGTTTTAATTTGAAATCAGTAAGTTATCCAACTGCTCCATAATATCTTCTAACGAATGCTTCAGAATATTATATTAATATGCATATAGTATGTGAAACTTTTGGCAAGTCTTTATATATTTATCTTCTAGTTTTGATATATAAAAAAAAAAAAAAAAATTGATAGGCCAATCTTTAATATATTGATTTTGTGTATATTCTAGTGGCCAATTAAAGTTGGTCTTCTGGTTTTTTTTTTTTTTTTTTTTTTTTTTTTTTTTTTTTTTTTTTTGATGATATAGGTCATCTGGTTTTTTAAAAAAGAATGGTCATTTCCAATAATTAAATCATAAAGTGCAACCAACATTATTGTAATTTAGCAAAGCCAACAACTTATTTTCTATCCTTATTATATACATACACATAACATAAAGAAGTGATTAAACAACCAATAAGCTTCCATCTCTCACTAATTTAATGATGATATGTTTTAATTTGTGTTAAAGCCTAAGTTCTCTAAATAATACTTACCTATCTATTGAAAAACATGGAGGAAAATGCCTATTAATGGTTATGTCATTGAGTGGTCTGAATGGTTAAAGAGAATCTTGAAGTAATTAAGGTGCTTTGTGATTCTAAAAGAAGAAAAAGAAAAGAAACTGGACTCTAAAAATGTATTTAGTATATTAATGAGAACAAAAGTCTACTATATATAGTCTATATTAATAAAAGTAATTTTTGAATGAATGAAAGTTTACATTTGAATGCAAACAAAATTATTAGGGGAGGAGACTCTTCGTGATTCTAAAAGAAGAAAAAGAAAAAAAACTGAACTCTAAAAATGTATTTAGTATATTAATGAGAACAAAAGTCTACTATAGTCTATATTAATAAAAGTAATTTTTGAATGAATGAAAGTTTACATTTGAATGCAAACAAAATTATCATGGAATTACTTAATGATCAAGAGATGTTGGAAAATTAAGAGATAATATTTTTTTTAGTATATATCGAGGGGAGGAGGACAAATACCAATTCTTGAGATCAAACTTGTGATGCTAGTTGAACTGGTTTACAACCAAACAATAGAATCATTGTGCTACTGACTCATTCAATTAAGAGATAATGTTTTTAATCTATAATATCATTTACCTAAAAATTGAAGTGGACATAAGTTAATAGAAATATATAAATAATAGTTTCAATGTGAACCGATCCTGTTCTCCTAACCATTGTATTGAAATTTGAAAAATTGATGCTCATTATTTTTTTTTCTAAGTTATGTAGGAAAACTGTGTAATCTTTCCAGTTGCATAATTGGTCGCATTAAAATCCCATAATTTTTTTATTTTTTTGTTTTTGTTTTTAACTTTTAAAAACATGTTTTTTTATAATTAATTTTGATTTTTTGTTTTTAAAATTTTAAAAATGTTTTTAAAATATTAAAAAATTCTAAAAAAAAATTAAAAATAAAAACTTAAAATCAATTTTTGTTTTTTTGAAAAAAACACTAAAAAAAATGATAAAAACACACTACACATAAAGTTCAAGTCCGCAAATTTGAGATTTATTAAATTAACAATAGGGAAATGCCAGTAAATGTCTAGATTTTCCAAATGTATTGAATATATGCTACAATATTTTTAAATTTAAATTTTTGTCTAAACCAAAATCTTGGAGGTGAGATAATATTTTTCATTCCTAAAGTGCCCTGTTTTAATTTTCCAAATTAATAATAATAATAAAAAACAAATAAACCATCAATCCTTGAATCAATAAAGAAATAAACAACCAATTAATCTAACCATTTAAAAATTTTATTTTTATTGATGTATATTTTAAAAGATCTTCTTCTCAAATATTTTGAATAAATATCTTAATATTTAAATCTTATTATCACATTTTTAGATCATACAACAATTAAGTCCAGCCATTTATTTTTGTACACGCACACTTTATCTCTCCTTTTAAGTACGATTTTTTCATCCCCTCTCAAAATGATTTTACAATTTTTTTTCATCTCCCTCTCAAATATAATTTCCATTTTTCTATTGTTAGCTGCCAGTCGTTCCAATTGCACTCCCGCAAGATATGAGGATTACACTCACACGTAATCTAGAAAGATGGTGCGATTTCTTTTTTCATTCCAGACCGCGTTTTCATTTTAGTGGTCATTGCCGAAAGTTCGGGGATTTGACATAGCTGCATTATAGATTCCCCACGAGCACTCGCTCAGTTGATTTTTTCATCTTCTAATTTTATAAAGTCGAGTATTCAGGTGCCATGGATTTATATTTTGGAGTTCTTCAAGGGGTAAAGGAGCACAGAAGACGCACCTTCTATTTTAAAGCATTTGGGTGGTTGTGGTTGTGATTAGTTTAATTGGCATGTGTTTGATTCCGTGCATTATGTTATTAGTACCATGCTAAGGTTGTATGTATTTGATACTGAGCATGTTGGTGATCTGTTAGGAATCGAACTTGTTGAACTCTTTACAAGTCTTACAGTAAGGTTGTCATCATTTAGAGGCTGAGAATGGACACGACGTATGTTGTCCCCCCAGGTCGGGACCAGTGAAGATCGATTCCCGCCCCCGACAGTCGGGTTGTGGTGTAGCACACCACCTCGGCGAAGCCTAGTTTGTGGCCTGCTAGAGCGGGATCATTTCCTTAGTGTAAGCCTACCTTGGGATGATCTTTAGCTTCAGGCGTAGGTGTGAACATGCTGAGGGTCTCCCACTAGTTATGGATCAGTGGACACCATTCCGTTTAGTTAGGCATGTGAACTTGGGCCGTGTGATTTGTGCAGGCCTATAGTTACCCCGGTTTGCAGCAGCATGCAGTGTGTGCGCACAAGCATTGGATGTCAAGAAAACAACTCCCTCGGGCTAATGACGTCAGGACACCCTTCCGTTCAGTCTAAACCCAGACACTGGGTACTCTCCCAAGTGTCCAGAATCAGCATAGCCAGCTGATCACTAGCCGAGAGTTAGAGACTCTCGAGGTTGGGATTTATGTTGATAAATCATTCTGAGATCTATTGGTTGATTGTATTGTATGTATTTTTGGATGCTAGATGATGTGATGTATGCTTACTGTACCCGGGGTAGGGATAATTTTTACGTACTCACCCTTATTTCTGTGGTTTTCCACCAGTAACTTGGGATAGCTAGTGGAGCAGTTGATCGATCATGGGAGTCCGTTGTTTAGTCTTTTCTTACTTCATTTATTCTTTATTGTTTCAGTATGTTGGTTAGGGACTGAGTCCTTACTATTTCATACTTTGAATGGTTTTTAATAATCTCTGGCCAGAGGCTCATTTACTGTTTTAGACTGTTGATGGAACTCTTTACGGTTTGAAATAAAAAAAAGTTTTGTTTCAACTGTAACTATATTTAATTCATGCATGCTGGGTAAGAACCGGGTCTAGGGCTGTTTTAGAAGTCGGGTTTTTACATGGCTTCTCTATTAAACTGCAACCAGCAATAGTTTTTTTTTTTTTTTTTTTTTTTTTCTGTTGAGAATGCAACCTGCAACAGTTGCTACAAGCCAAAACACACATGTGGTCGGAAGGCAACTAAACGAGCTACATGATTTATGCATTGCCCCGTTGTTCCATTCTGTTGGTAACTAAATACCCCCATGGCTTCTCAGGGTGGCATTATATGGCTAGTATTGCTCTAAATTGTAGAGCTTTTTGTACTCATGAACTCTAATTCCTCTTGCTTCTCGCTTGCGTCTCTTTAATGCATCGTGTCTTTTTCGGGAGTCATAAATATTATTTCTTAAGAATTTGTATTCATTAATTCTTGGTTCTAAGAGTACATATTTATAAAGTTTTTTAGTGTTGATTACTTTTGCGATTCTGATCTCTCAATGTGCAGCAAGTAATGTCTAGATTGCCTTCCTTTGATTTTTGCAATTCTATTGAGAAAATCTTCGCGATTCTGATATCTCAATGTGTCCGTCAATGCATTCTAATCTTCGGTTTCTCCACTGAATGCGAGGCCTATATCTTTCCCAACTCCTGCACATATGACAAGGTTTGAGCGAGATTTGGAATTTTAATTTCTTATTGCACAAAGCGTCCGACACTCACAATTTACTCTAAAAATTATTAATTTTACTTAGTTTTTCATCCTAAACTCTTCAAAATCTATATGCATGATTTTTATATAAATCTTCCTTTTTTAATGTCATTTTAATTCTAAGAATCATCCAATTAATGCAAATCATTCAGAATATCCTAAAAATATAAATTAAATAACTCTCTGGTTTAGAGTTATCAATATACTTATAATTGTTTGAATGTTTTGTAAAACCCATTCTTTTTTGGATTGGTGATTCAAAAGAGATATATATCATTTCATCATATTAAATAAATTTGGGGTTCTATTTCAAAATAAATTGACATTGAGAAGTATAGCGTATCTTTTATTTTTTTTTGAATAAAGTATAACCTATCTATCTTATACAATTTTTTTTTTTTTTTTAAAACATCTATCTTATACAATTTGTGAGTTCTTAATTTTCCGTGAATATAGGTATACCTTAATTCATCCCTATGTTGATTCACCATTTTCTTTTCTAAATTCATCCCCGTCTTTCCGTCGATGATGTCTGCAATCCCACATCAAGGTTTCATAAGAGCTAGCGTCGTGGCATCGAGAGTACCCGTAGCCTTGAGATTGTAATTGATTTGGTAAGTTTTGACATATTCTAAGTTCTCGTCGAAATCATCCTCATTAGATGAAGAATAATTATGAGCATGGTGTAAGTAGCCAAAATGGTGGAGATATTTCTTCATCTGGTGGATTCCTTGCACTTTGTCACCTTTCTTGCATCCATTAAGATTGTTTACAAACATCAATCCATTGGAATGAGCAGATGATATGAAAGGAAAGAGAGAAATTAGAAGAAAAAAAGAAAAAGTGAAGAATGATAATCCTTTAAAGGCCATAGTTTTCCACTTCTCTTAAAGGCTGG